>JANHAO010003623.1:0-25901 GCA_026873985.1 Saraca asoca | reverse complement strand
AAACTCTCCTTGTTCTCTCTTCCCTTCCACTGAATCTTTCTCTACTTTACTGCATTTTTCACTTCTTTAGTAGCAGTTTGGTTCTTAGAATCCCTAGTTGACCAATTGTCAAAATCGACTGTTAACATTTTGACACACCTGGTGGGACCAAACTGCTTTCTCGTTTATTTGTTGATCAATCACGATGGCGAGAGGAAGAGTAACTAGGAGTTCAGGCGTTTTCGCTAACCAACTAGGTGGCCACGAAGAGCAGCGACGAAACATACTTGAGGATGAAAACCCAGTCCTGGCGAATACCTCTTCCACCTCCTAGAGGCTAATGGCGTACATGCTTTGCGTCAGCATCAAGAAGCACTTGAGAGTACAGTAAAAAGGTTTGCTAATGTAGTCGAGGCATTGGCCCAAGTGCATACACAAAAGGCACAAAAACAAGATAGAGCCACTCCAGTCGTGAAAGTGGTTCAACAGCTGCAAGTAGAGATGCTGGTACGAAGGCAAAAATTGGCCAGGGAAGGAGCCCAGGGAGTTGATTTGGGTCACTCCTTCAGTTTGTAACCTGAAATGGGAGGACGACAAGCTCGCGATAATCGTAGAAACTAGCGAGCTGAGAGTTCGCACCACACTGAAGGCTCAAAAGTGGGCCACGATAGTGACAAGAACTAGCGATCCGAGGCTCAAGATTTGATGATTGAGGAATTAATGCAGAGGGTGCAAAGGCTGGAAAAATATCCCTTGACGCAGATCGGTCAGGTCATTATGAAGGGATGGCTCCACTTTCTAGGAAAATTGAGACGGAACCTCTCCCCTATCGCTTCAAGGTCCCAGCCAACCTGCCATATGATGGGAAAAATGACCCGTATGATCATCTGGTTGCCTTTAACATCTAGATGGATCTCCAGATTAATAATCTCCTGGTCAAATGTCGAGTCTTTCCAGCTACCCTTGGGGATATGCTACGAGCTTGGTTCAAAAGTCTTCTCCTATAGCATCAATAGCTAGGAGGAATGCCAGAATAAATTTGTCGACCAATACGGAGCCCTTAAGAAGTAACTTGCATTGTCTAGCCACTTGGCAACCATCTTCCAAAGGAAGGATGAGTCATTATAGGACTACATCGCAAGATTTCGATGTGAAGTTAACAATGTAGAGAGTCATTCTGATGATAGTATCATAACAACAATCTCAATAAGGCTCCGTAAAGATGGAAAACTATACGAAAGTATATACAAGTCCCAAGTGAAAAGCTTGAGGGAGTTCTACGAGCGGGCCACTAAGGAAATTCGATGGGAGGAAACTTTTGGTCCAAAAAAGGTTGGACGAAAAGGTGAAGCCGGTGGCTCAGTTTTCGATCAGAATAGGAAAAGAAATAACCATGGCAAAAATAGAATTAGCTAAATCGATAATTTGAGTTTCCAGCCTGCAAAGAAAGCTAGGATAGAGCCACCCAAACCTCAAGGTTGCTATGACAATTATAGCATCCTATCAAACACCCTGGAGAGAATATACATAACGGAGAAGGACAGGGAGAATTTTGGTTGACCTAGGCCCCTGCTGACCCCATCGAAGCATAGGGATCCAAACAAGTTTTGTGCCTATCACAATGACATTAGGCACACCACCTCTGAATGCAAGTTGCTTAAAGACGTGATCGAAGACCTCATAAGGAGAGGTCATTTGAAAGACTATGTGGTGCGACCTGTGGGATGGGAACCTCTATGATAAATCGCATAGCCTTCCCAGAGCATTGAACAAGAGTAGACGGTAGTGGTTAAAACCATTTACATAATCCATGGAGGACCACACATCGAGCTCGTAGGAACGGTACATGCAGAATACAAGTTACGTCTTGTCTGTGGGTTGTGAGCTCAACAGACCTGCCAAGAAAGCCAGGACGATTTTCAAGTACATTACCTTTGTAAATGATGACACATGGGGAATCCAGTCCCTTCACAATGACGCCATTGTCATCAGAGCCAAGGTCGGTAACATTGAGGTATAGCTCGATCAACATCATGTATAAGAAGTGCTTCAAACAGATGGAGTTGACCCGGAAAGATCTTGAACCCTCACTCGAACCTCTTTTCAGCTTTACTGGTGATGCGATATTCCCCATGGGACAGGTTAGACTTCCCATTACCTTGGGAGACAAGGATCACCAATCCACTATTTTGGTCGATTTCTTGGTTATAGACTACCCCTCGACCTATAACATAATCCTGGGTTGATTGGTAATGAATGACTTAGACCTGGTTATATCCACCAGGACACTAACAATCTAGTTCCCAACCTCGAACGAGGTCGGATGCATACGAGGTGAGTAGTACATAGCCCGACGATGTTATGAGGATGCTGTTAAACTCAAGGAGAAGAGCAAAAGGGTTGATGTAGTTTCTAGTGAAGAACCCTGAGCCCTGTGCCCGATTAAAGTTAATCACGATCTCGACCCACGTGACCTAGAGGTGGATAGGGAGATCAGGTCGATAGAGGACCTTGAAGAAGTCATGGTCAGTGAGACAGATGGTGAGAAGTGCCTTAAGCTCAGAAAGAACTTGCCCTTAGATGTAAAGACCCAACTGGTTGATTTTCTCCAAGCAAATTTGGATGTCTTTGCTTGGAGTCACGAGGACATGGTGGGGATTGACCCAAAGGTGATGTCGTATAAGTTAAATATCAACCCTTACCACTAGTTGGTCAAATAGAAAAGAAGACCTTTAACAGTGGAGTGTTCTCACACCCTGAAGGAAGAGGTAGACAGGTTACTAGTGAACAAATTTATCCGAGAAGCTCACTATCTAGTTTAGGTAGCTAACCCTATCTTGGTCAAAAAGAAGAATAGATAATGGAGAACATGCATTGACTTCACAGACCTCAACAGAGCCTGTCCGAAGGATAACTTCCCTCTACCAAGCATTGACCAACTTTTTGATGCAACAACCGGGTACCAACTGCTTAATTTCATGGATGCGTACTATGGTACAATCAAATACCCATAGATCCACAAGATGAGGAACATACCTCGCTCATCATAGACCGAGGGTTGTATAGTTATAAGGTGATACCTTTCAGGCTCAAAAATGTTGGAGCGACCTATCAATGATTAGTGAACGCAATGTTCAAAGATCAAATTGGAAAAACCATGGAGGTCTATATAGATGACATGTTTGTGAAGTCCAGATAGGTCTTGAATCATGTAAAGGATCTGGATGAAATGTTTTAGATCCTGATAGTGTTATAGATGAAGTTGAACCCACTCAAATGTGTGTTTGGAGTAGCTTCTGGGAAATTTCTCAGGTTCATGGTCAACAATAGAGGAATAGAAGCGAACCCTGGGAAAATCAAAGCACTCATTGACATGAGATCACTAAGCAGGATTAAAGACGTTTAGAGCTTGACTAGCTGGGTTGCAGCCCTTAGCAGATTTATCTCAAAGGCAACAGACAGATGTTTACCATTCTTTGACATCTTGAGAAGAGCTAAGCGTTTCGAATGGACTGAGGAATATGAAGCTGCCTTTATACTTTTGAAGGAATATGTGGGCTGAGCCCCTCTATTATCCAAACCACAAGAGGGCGAGAAACTAATTCTTTATCTGTGAGTATCTTAGCATGCCATTAGTGTGGCCCTCGTTCATGAGGAGATCAGAGTACAACTCCCAATCTACTATGTGAGTAAAAAGTTGCTAAATGCTGAAGAAAACTACACTCCCATGGAAAAGTTTGTCTACTGTCTCGTTGTCATATGAGGCACTACTTGTAGGGCTTCGTCTTGCAAATGAGGTGCGAGCTAAAAATTTAAAGGTTTTTAGCAACTCCCAATTAGTCGTTTGTCACATAAAGGGGGAATATTAGGTGAAAGGACTGAAAATGGCCACTTATGTGCAAAAGGCTCAGGAGCTGCTCCATGCATTTTAGAGGTATGAAATCAACCAAGTTCCTCGAGCTTCAAACACACATGCAGATGCGTTAGCTCACTTAGTTGTAATAAGGGACACGAAATTTTCGGATGCAATACCTATAGAAGTTCTTCCATCTCCCAACATTAAGTAAAAAGATGTCGTGATGATGAACATTGCGGCACATGACTCATGGATGAACCTTATCTTAAGGTACCTACGGGATGGAAAACTCTTGGAAGATAAATTAGAAGCACGCCACATGTGGTTTTGAGCTACTAGATATTGCATTATCGATGATATGCTTTACAAGAGGGGCTTCTCGGCTCCATTTCTCAGGTGCATTGATAGGCCCCTCTGCGATCTCATCCTGAAAGAAATTCATGCTGGATACTACGAGAACCACATTGGGGGGCTGTCATTGGCTTAAAAAGCCCTCTGACAAGGTTTCTTTTGGCCAACCATGAAACAGGACACGATCGATCTCATTAGGAGATGTGAAAAATGTCAAAGATTTGCCAAAGTTCCCCGAGCTCCTCTAGCCTGCCTCCGTCAAATGATCAGTTCATGGCCCTTCATGATTTAGGGGATCAACCTAATCAGACCTTTTCCCATAGGTCACGAAAATTGTAAATATGCTGTAGTAGCTGTAGATTATTTTACTAAATACGTAAAAGCAAAAAAGTTGGCCCAAATTTCTTCCTCCCAAATTGAGAAGTTTGTTTGGAGTAATATCATTTGTCGGTTTGGTGTCCCTCAACAAATAGTATCTGATAATGGGACCCAGTTCGTAAGCAAGCAGTTCATCAAGTTTTGCAACAATCTTGGGATTTTGAAGAGTTTATCATTGGTAAACCACCCTGAAACTAACGAACAGGTTGAGCTTATAAATAAGATCATTAAACAAATCCTAAAGAAGAAATTGGAAGCTAGAAAAAGGGCATGGGTAGATGAATTACCAAAGGTGTTATGGGCTTATCGCACTACAGCCTGCGACTCCATGGGAGAAACCCCTTTCTTGATTGTCTATGGAGCCGAAGTGATGATACCGATAGAGTTCGAAGTAACTTCACACTGGAGAGCCACCTTCAACCTAGAGGAAAATAACCAGCTACTCACCACGAGTCTTGATCTCATTGAAGAGAAAACGGATGAAGCATGCCTCAGGGTCGTGACCTACCAACAGCAGGTCCAAGGCATTTTAATTGGAAAGTTCGAGCTTGAAGCTTCAAAGCAGACAACCTTATCCTGTGACTTATTTTGCCAAGCAAACGTAACCCCAATGAAGGAACACTAAGACCCAATTGGGAAGGTCTGTATATTGTGAAAGAGAAATTGAAGGCTGGCAGATATCATCTTGCAAATATTAAAGAAGTTGAATTCCTCTGAGCTTGGAACGCCGAACATCTCCAACCATATTATCAATAAAAATGAAGTTGGATTTGTTAATTTGCAATGTTTTTTGAAAATACCAAATTAAATAAAGATCAAAGAAATTTCTCCTCTATTTGGTATACTTTTCAATATTTTTCTGACAACATTCGATTTTATTTAAGCTCAATAAAGAAACGGCTATGCTCTACCAAGACAGCCTAGTCAACTGCTTCACAAGGTGAAGATGCCTGGGCCTCACACCCCGTGGACTGATATAACTTATTCAAACTTATGCAATGTGTTAGCAGAGTCAACTAATTGAATAATAAAAAAGAGCTTGATAGATTAAATCTGAAGACAAGGATATCTCAATTACAAACCATAAAAGTGCAAATTAAGTCAACGGAACAGAAAATAAAGCTATCAAAGGGCTACATGAGATAGAGCCTCAGAGCTAGGAGAATCTTGGATAGCTGGGGAGCTTGAAGCAGCTGTAGGTAGATTCTCCATTTTTTATCTATCAGGCCCTTTTTTCAGTTACCTTCCGTGTTGGCAAATTGACTTTGACCTACTCTGTGCCTTCACTGGGAAGATTACCAATAGTTTTAGCACCAGGAGGAGAGATCGCCTCCGTGCCCTCAATGAAGCACTGAATGATAGCCTCAATCTCCCCACCAAAAAAGGAGAAATCGAGATCTGGATGCTTCAACCACAGGGTATACATGAAGCTATCGGTAGTATGAGAAATTGTAGCTGCGTGGGTTTGATTAACCATGATAGAAGCTTCCTCCTTCACTTTGGCGGTCTTCGCCTCGACATATATGGCCCTTTCCTTAGCCTATTTAGTAGCCTCTTTAGCTCGTTTGGCTGCCTCCTCAGGCCGTTGTGCTCTCTCCACAGCACAAGCTATCCTCCCTTGAGCAGCTTCAAGTTACTTCTGGAAACTCTCAGCTCCTCTTGTCAAAGTGGCTATGTCCTCTTTCCTTTGTTGAAGCTCATCGTGAACCCCACATAGCCTCGAAGCAAAGTTAGCTATCTCACGAGCAAAGGACTCTTTGACCCTATTTATCGTGGCATTGGCTCCAAGCAGCTGAGCTTCAGCATTCTCTAATTTCTTCCTTAACTCTGCTGCATCATTGGTTGCCACTGTCAGGCTGGCCTCGAGCCAACCTCTCTCCTCCTCCCAGGTCAAGCACTCATTCCTTTGCTTAATAGCCTTAAATGCCCTCTAAAAAAGAACAGTAAGGAATCAGAACATATGCAAAGAATCAAGAAAAAAATAAGAGGAAACAACATTAACCATCAAACAGTGAATGAATAGAATCTCAAAGAGGACGCTACCCCAAATTCTATCATCCTCTAGGGATACCACATTGGTCCCTAGGATTTGGCCCACATTGATATTGATAATGTTGAAGAAAGCCAAAGTCTTGGGTCCCAATGCTCTGGTTGGACATTTCGGAGAGCTCTTGGGTTCTGCCGCTGGGCTAGCAGCGATCTCCTTCCCTTTATCAACCCTCGATCTTTTTGAAGAAGGTTCAGTTAGGGTTCACTCTTTGTGACTTAGAGACTCCGTTGTCACTCTCTCAGCCTCAGTAGGTCTGAATTACGAAATGGGGGTTGGGGGAAGTAAAGTCTCTTCTGTTATTACCAAGGTGAGAAGGCCACCAGTCTGAGCCGGAGTTGAGGCAGCTACAGAGGAAGAAGGTAGACCGACCTGAGTGGAAATCAGAGCAGTTATGGAAGAAGAAGGTTGGTCACATCGAGCAAGAGTTAAGGTAACAGTGGAGGAGGAAAGACGATCAGTGCGAGCTGAAGCAAGAGTAACAACCCACCTAGACCTTAGAGGTGGTTCGACCAAATTCACTCTCCCCATTTTGACCTGCTCGCTAAAGTTTGTAGGGGCAACTCCCTTCGATCCGCTTACCCCTATATCTAGCAAACGGTCGATGAGGTCAGTACTAAGAGGAGGGGCAAGTCCGTGAGCTCGCAAAAGTTCCTTGTCCAACTTGGAGTCATTTTGAAGATCATCGTAGATAGAAAATTTATCCAACACCTTGATCTTCTCTACAGTCAACTCCGGCCTTTCCTTTCGAGCTCCATCTGCAAGAAACATAGCAAAAGATCAGAACTCAAACCAAAACAAAGAATAATAAAGATCAGTATCCTCACAGCTCACTCAACCAGATTCCAAACAAATGAAAAATTCTAAAGATGAAGTAGGGATGGGCATGAAACATAGAACCAATGAGTCTTATAAGGACGCACATTAGATTTCCCTTTGGTATCTTCGCAAGGCAACATCCTCTTATACTTGGTGGGATAAGGCGAAAGGTAGTAAAAACCTTCTTGTTACATGGTGGTCTTGATGTTATAAAGAAAACAAAGAACTCTTGTGCTAGGAGGATGAAGGCCGTTCTGGAGGTGGACCAGCATGAGAGAGGTCAGAGTAGAGTACGCGTTAGGGGTTAATTGGGCCAGGGCAAGTCTCAACTTGTTAAGGAAGTCGATCATATACCGGGGGACTAGAAACCTAAAACTTGTGCTAAGATGGTGAACGTTGATAGCTGTAAACCCTTCTAGAGGATGGGCAGTGTGGTCATTGCAAGATGGTACCATCACACGACTGCCCCTTAGGAAAAAAAATATGCCTTTGCAATCTCCCCCATTTCCTGAGGTTTAATGCTAGGAGGAAAGCGTTTGAAAGGAGAATCGACTCTAGATCCCTATAACCCAGAGCAAACTACAAACCCTCTAACGACCTCGCTACTATGAGAGGTTGCATCCCCAGCAACACGAAGTGTCTCCTCAGTCCCCTCGGACTCGGTGTCATCATTGCTTATTAGGTGACGGTGATGTTTATGGGGCTGAGACATCTACACGAAGGAAAAAAGAAAAGAAAAATGATTAGGCTATAAAGCAAAGATTGGCCACTAATCCAAAAAGTGGCTTTGCCACAAACCACTTAAACCCAAAAAGCATGAATAAAGGATTTCGGCCACTAAGCCAGCAGAACCCAGAAACCTAGCTAAAGACTCTGCCACCACCGAAGGCCCTAATATCTACTAACAAGCAACTAAAAGCCACCTACATCCCTATCCTCTGACAATAATAAACACACCCACGAGAACCCATAAAAAAAAACAAAATAAAAAAAAACACAGAGATATTAGGCCAAGAATATAAACTCACCTTATCGAATTGAAAACAGTAATAATCTGGAGAATGGACGGAAGCGATGACTGATAACCAGAACCTGGCTTGACAAATCCAGAAGATTGGGATGAAGTAAAGGCTGGAAAAGAGTAGCGGGCGACCCTTAAGTCTGCAAAAAATAGAAAGGAAAAGATGTGATCTTGGCAGATTTCAAATGACGAAAGAAAGAAAGGGGGGAAGAACCTTCCCATCTTTTATTGAAAACAAGCTAGCCGTCGGATCCAGAAACTCTTCAAATGACCCATGATCCAACGGGCCAGTGCTTATCAGCATTTAATCTAAAGCGTGTCCAATAAGCATGGTAATCATTACACCGCCTGCAGGAATCGATGAGACATGTGTGACACAAATGTATCAATATCCCTGCTAGATAGTAAATAGAGAAAAATGAGCTATGGCCCTGGCTCTTTTACGATCTAAAATTCACCGCTACCTCATGAATAACTCATAATTTGCAGCTCCCATGTGATCTCAAGCCAATGCGTGCACACCTTATCTTTAATAGCTCAGGCACACCTGGTGTTATGCACTAAGCCTCCAAAGCTCATCTCTAATAGCTCGAGCACACCTGGTGCTGTGCACTAAGCCTTCAGAGCTCATCTCTAATAGCTCAAGCACACCTGGTTCTATGCACTAAGCCTCTAGAGCTCATCTCTAATAGCTTAGGCACACCTGGTGCTGTGCACTAAGCCTTCAGAGCTCATCTCTAATAGCTCAAGCACACCTGGTGCTATGCACTAAGCCTCCAGAGCTCATCTCTAATAGCTCAGGCACACCTGGTGCTGTGCACTAAGCCTCCAGAGCTCATCTCTAATAGCTCAGGCACACCTGGTGCTATGCACTAAGCCTCTACTAAGCCTTCACAGCTCATCTCTAATAGCTCGGGCACACTTGGTGCTATGCACTGAGCTCTAGCTAAGCCTCTGGAGCTCAGTGCTATGCACTAAACCTCCAGAGCTCATCTCTAATAGCCCGGGCACACTTAGTACTATGCACTAAGCCTCTAGAGCTCATCTCTGATAGCTCGAGTACACCTGGTGCTATGCACTAAGCCTCTAGAGCTCATCTCTAATAGCTCGAGCACATCTGGTGCTATGCACTAAGCCTCCAGAGCTCTTGGATTCATAGCTTTCTTGCGATCCAGAACTCGTAGCTCTCATATAGCCTTTTGCTTGCGCATACGCTTCAGCTCGCTTCTATAACGTATCTAATCGCTTACCGGAAGCTCACTCTAATGGCGCACCAAACCACCCTCACATCTCCTAATGACTTGAACACATCTAATTGTTTGAAGAACTCTTCACACCGCCATATCTCAGGCACATTTAATTGTTCACGAAGTTGTTTAAATCAAATCACTACCTAAATGCCATCAGATTCATAATGCTACTAACTCACAACCCTCATGTGAGCATGCGAATCGCTATTGGGCAAAATCATATAGGTACTCAAATTTGTTTGCAAGGTAGATCAATCTCATGGATATAATGCTTGGTCTCACACCCAGTTAAGTGCAAAAATAACTTCTAGCTCACAAAGTGAACTGAGAGTTGGGGGCTGATGTTATGAGCATTTTTTGGATCGAATGAAATGGATCAGCAAAGGCCCAAAGAATCGGGATCGAGGCAAAGAGGCAAGACTGAACTTAGAACAAGATCGTTGAAATTGAGTTACAAATCACATAGGGCGAACTCGTAACCCTCCACCAGCTAAAGCAGCAGTGAGCTCCCCTCTGCTTCATTGGAAACATCCTACATCTCGTAGATACAGTCTGAGTACTCTACCAACCCGCAACTCAGCCTCTAAAGTTCGACAATGATTTGCCCCGCATTTATTACTTGAAGTCTAGCATTTAATGCTCAACACAGATGTAATCATAGTTTTACAATGATAAATTATGATTTGTAACTCTCTCGGCCTCTACAAATAGAGAGGGGGAGCCATAACACAAAAAAAGAGAGAGAAAAAAAGAGAGAGGATATATGTAGAAACTCTACAGAAATAGCCATTGATATATGTATTCTTGTTCAACTTAGAAAAGGAAACTGCTAAAGGTTAATATAATCACTGTGGACGTAGGGGTCATCTGAACTTTAGTAGAATCACGATCAAAACTCTCCTTGTTCTCTCTTCCCTTCCATTGAATCTTTTTCTACTTTACTGCATTTTTCACTTCTTTAGCAATAGTTTGGTTCTCAGAATCTCTACTTGATCGATTGTCAAAATCGGCTGTCAGTAATATTTAAATATTTGTATATTAACTTATATATTCATTTTATAATATATTTTATTATAATAAATAGATTAGTTCAATATATCACCAATTATCATTTATATTTTCAATAGTGATTTATATTTTCATCCTAGTTATATTAACCAATCACTTCCAGTCAATGGAAGCAAAGGCTATATAAATGGTCAAAACGTCACATAATATGCTTCGAATTTGAAATGTTGGATTCTTAGAGATTATATGTGATATGCTAAAATCTTCAGCATTGACACATCTTCAGTCTTGAGTGATTTTTTTTTTAACTCAAGACAGCAACTTTGATTCACTATAGATGATATAATTTTACACTTTGTAAAAATTGCAAAACTGACGCCTCAAAACAGTCAATAAAACTAGAGAGTAGTAGCACATATAAATAACCAGAGCCAAAGCTCTACCATGCAACACTATTTAGTATTTGCATTTTGCTGCTTGTTACTTAATGTATGAAAAATGATTTCCAACGGTGATCCTATAGCATATTAAAGAACTAAAGGAAAATAAAGCATTAGCAACTTGGGACAAACTGGCCTGAATTTTTTTTCTTGATATTCAAAATTTGAATTCATCAATAACTTTCTTTTTGTAACAAATAGACCACTTTAGTATATCATAAATTGTCATCATGTTTTCATGTGTAATATCTTCCGATAAAATAAACTAAAAACATATCAAAAAGTTCAATTCTTTTTAATATTCTTGAGGTGAGAAGAATTTTAGGAGTTAAATAAGATAAGTTGGGAAAACTTCAAAAAGAAATCCCTAATTCTATTATGCATAAATCATTATATATATTTTAATTTTTATTTACATGCTCTATATTTTAAAATATATCATTTTATTGCATATCTGCACACCAAAAATATAATGAACTTTTGCCAATAATAGACAAAAGTTAGGAGATTTGGTTACAGGTGCAATAAATACAACTCTCAATATTCATGAGGCATTTTCATTCGCACAATTTTGGTCATGAAGTTAGAAAAATCTGACACATTAATTAAATTAATAAATTAATACAATACGTCAAATTAATAAAATTTATACAATATATTGGGAAATTATATTTTTTACTCAACTTCATATTATTATTAAATTAAACACCGCTTATAATTTCAGTAACATATTACAGTCAAATTTCACTTTATACATTATTTTAAATCTATACTATGTACAAAAATCAAAATCATGTTTATGATGGATTGAGATTGTGGGTACAATAATGATAGCTTTTGATATTCTCGAGACATTTATTTTATTAGAATTCAATCATTAAATTGTAAGAATTTGAACTTAAGTATATTAAGCCTCCTAATTAGTTTCAAATCAATTTTTCCTGAAAAATTTTAAAGCTAAATGAAACTGGAAAATGCTAGTATTGTTTCAACATTAATTAAATAGTATTCTTTTCAAAAGAAATTGAATTTCTCTTACACCACAAGTTTTCTAGATTACAAAAGTCAAATTTTTTTAATGAAAATAAATTCCTTTTTTACTGCTGCGTAATTCACATTATTGTAAACATATTAGCATGCTCCAAGAATCAATGACTCCTTTAGTCACCCATATTTGTTTAAGTTATATATCACATTAGATATTATGTAAAATAAGATGGGATATAAAAAAAATATAAATGTATATTTTCTAATGAACTAATAAATTTTTGATGAAAGATAGTATTAATAAAAATAGGTAATCGTTTTACAAATGGATGTTGTAGAGTGCTAATAGCTTTCTTGCAAGTAATTAACTCCCAAACCTGAACTCTAAATTACGTAAGTCTTATTTTGGTGTTCCAATCATACTACTAAAAATGATTGGTGACGACTCCTTTTACTTTTTCAAATTTGTGCACCTTTTAAATTTACATCTCACACCTTTAATCTTATGCTATAATCTCAATATTTATGCACGAGGTTAGCCCATCCACATCGCACACTGTCATTGGGGACGTTACGATAGCTTGATGACTCTGCTAGGGAGTAATTGAGGTTTAGCCATTATGTTTTGTTTGCTATCTGTCAGGTCCCATAATCAGAGTTAAAGATAAACAATCAATGTGATATTTCCCTTATTCCTTTAGGGGAATGTGCATACACCTTTTTATCAATTTATTTTCTTGAAAAGATAATGCAGAAAGTTTAGTTCTTTAAAACTTAATTGATAAAATTAGAATACAACAGATTAAGATATCAAAGTTACTGTTATGTAGATTGTAGTATTGTTCAATATGTAGAAATTGTAAAATAAATTGTGTAGCAGTAAAATATGAAGAAGCAATAAAGAAAATATATAAGACCATGACTTTTAAAGTGGTTCAACTTCACCTAAAACTATAGATGAAGTCTACCTCCATTGGATCATTCCTTAACTAGAAGATCTTCTTTTATTATAAGAACATCAGGATTCATAGGCTCCCAAACTACCGGTTATTACACATATGAGAATTTACAGGGATCTTGCTAACTTGGAAGAATTAACACAGGCTCTTCCACACCTAAACAAGATTTCTATAAATCCTAGAAATCTTAGAAATAGAAATGAGATTAAGTGAAAGTAATACAATACCAAAATTGAGAGCAAGTCTCAATTAACCTTGATGAATTATGTAATAGCTTAATTTCCAATTAATTTGATTTTGAAAAGAAATGAGTAAGAGGATAATCTTGTAAAGCTCTAAAACTTCTCGAATTTTTGCACTTGAGAGAGAAAGAATGATATGCAATCTTGTGAAAACTGAAGATGGTTAAGCCTTTATATAATTGTTGTAATTGACTCTAATAGAATAATTAACTTTTAATTTGTGAATCGATTCAGAATGGTTACAACTATTTTTCATTAATAAATCAATTTGTGAATTAATTCATATATAAAGTTCATGAAAAACATTCTTTACTCGAATTGGTTCATGAATTGAATTATAGTATATTAAATTTGATTCAAAATCCCAACCTTCTGTAAAAAAATTTGAAAACAAATTTTCAAATTAGTAGGAATCGATTAGTGAATCGATTCTATTGTATTTTCACAAGTTCTTCACTAGGAATCGATTCTAAGAGTAAAAAAAATTATAAAATTTGTACTTATGAAAAATTATTTAAAAAAACTTATTTAAAAAATATTTGATTTTTCTTCTCTTCAAGTGATTTATTTTTCCTCACTATATCAGTTAAAAAATATTTGAATCAAACTATTTAGAATTCATTTACAAAAAATCCTATAAAATAAAATCTTAGATCTAAAATTGGATATCTTGAATCATGAACTTTCAATCTTCAAATCTATAAAACAGATAACGAACACTAAAGCATATAGTTAGATATTAATAAAAACATTGTTTATAAACTAAAATTATTTTTCAACATTAAAATCAAGAAAAAATGTGTAGCTAGGTTGACCTAGGCTAACAATCTCCCCCTTTTTTATATTGACAAATAATTTTAAATGAGATTCAAAATTAAGTTTATAAAAAAAAAAGGTTTTTAAGGGAGAGAAAGAAAAATATAGTCTCCCCTTTTCATATATCATATCATTTTTAATTTAAAAAAAAAAATTTCTTAGGTTCATCTAAAATGAAGCTTTTAGCTTTTTCTCCCCCTTTTGACACATCAAAAAGAGTAGAGAAAGCATATACCCCTTGAGATGATTAGTAAATCAATTAATCAAAAAGATGTAAAAAAAATATACTAAGAAATACATTTAGATATGAACAACAGCTCAAAATTGATTTTATTAACAAAATTATGTCTTGAATCGATTATAGAATTGATTCATATAGTTATGACAAAATTTTAGAAAATTTTGATTCAGACTAAAACTTAAGAAATTAGAAATTTTGTTGAATCGATTTTAGAATCAATTTATGGTTCCAAATTTTAGGTTTTGAATCGATTCTATAATTGAAAATAAATCTTGCAAATATTGTAATTGATTTTGGAATCGATTTGAGGCTTAAAAATAATTTTTTATATAAAATTCAACCAGAATTTCTTGTTAGTATGAGATAAGTACTAAGTATACCTCAATTCTTTAAAACATATACCTATAAAGCAAACTTAAGAAACTCTGACGCTTAAGTTAGATTTTCCATTAGAAAATCAAACATAACATATTAAAAAAGTATCAAAACAATGAGAATTAAACAAGCATACAATAGACAATGTAACAACATCTAATTTATATGATTTTCTTTAGGATTTATCATACCTATTTCTCTTCTAATGAACACAAACCTCTTTTCATCTAAGGGCTTTGTAAAGATGTTAGCTAACTGATAGTCTATTTGAACAAATTCAATTGTGGTATCTCCTTTTTGTATATGATCCCTTAAAAAGTGATGTCTTATTTGAATGTTTTTAGTTTTAGAGTACATTACAAGATTTTTTGTTATATTTATGGCACTTGTGTTGTCACAAAGGATTGGAATTTTATCAAACTTTAGTCCATAGTCTGAAAGCTATTGTTTCATCCAGAGGATCTAGTCGCAACAGCTTCTAGCTGCTATGTACTCTGCCTTAGTAGTAGATAAGGCAACATAATTTTGCTTTTTGCAATGCCATGAAACTAATGAATGTCCAATGAACTGACATGTACCACTAGTACTTTTTCTATCTATTTTGCTCCTTGCATAGTCTACATCAGAATAACCTAAGAGGTACAAGTTTATGACCTAGGCTACCAAAGTCCTAAGTTTTTGGTTCCCACAAGATATCTGAAAATTCTTTTTATAGTAGAAATATGTGACTTTTTAGGATTGGTTTGATATCTTGCACAAACACAAACACTTAGCATAATATTAGGCCTACTTGCTGTCAAATACAATGGAATACCTATCATGCCTCTAAATAAAGTAGAATCTACATTTTTACCATTCAAATCAGAATCTAATTTTAAGGAAGGACTCATAGGAGTACCTATAGGTTTAGAAGTATCAAATTGAAATTTTTGAGTGTACTTAGTTTGACATAAGAAAATACCTTTAGTTAACTGTTTAATTTGTAGGCCAAGAAAAAAGGTTAGGTCCCCTATCATGGACATCTCAAATTCGTTTTGCATTAACTTTGAGAAACTTTTGCATAAATGCTCATTTGTAGAGCCAAAAACAATGTCATCTACATAAATTTGTAGAAGTAGAATATTTTCACCCTTCTGCAATATAAAGAGTGTTGTATCAACAATCCTTCTTTTAAAGCCTTTTTGCATTAAAAACTTATTAAGTCTATCATACTAGGCTTTAGGTGCCTGCTTCAGACCATATAGTGCCTTTTGAAGCTTAAAAATATGGTTTAGATTTAGGGGGTCTTCAAAACCTGGGGGTTGCTGTGCATAGATATCTTCTAAAATATCTCCATTAAGAAAAGCACTTTTAACATTTATCTAGTAAAGCTTAAAATTTCTTGTACAAGCAAAAACTAGCAGCATCCTAATGGCTTTTAGCCTAACTACTAGGGCAAAACTCTCATCAAAGTCTATAACTTACTCCTGATCATATCCTTTTGCAACCAATCTAGCTTTGTTTCTAATCATGATTCCATTTTCACCTAATTTGTTTCCAAACACCTAACGAGTTTCCATTACATCAGTGTGTTCAGGTTTTGCTATCAATGTCCAAACTTGGTTCCTTTTGAATTGATTCAATTCCTCTTGCATAGCTAAAGTCCAGTTTTCATCTTTTAGGGCCTTTATAGTGTTTTTAGGCTCAAACAAAGAAACAAATGCAGAAAAATTGTAAAAAAAATTTAGATTACTACATATTACCCTTCTTAATTCATCTCTTATTATGAGATCTTTGGGGTGATTTCTCATAAACTTCCAAGTTTTTGGTGGAGAGCAGTGTAGTGTAATGTCCATAATGACAGAGTCTACATCCTTTCTTAGTTCTATAACATGTATCTTTAAATCATCTTACCGAGTTCCTGGAGTTGATGCAGAAGTCCACCAATGTTGTAGATCTTCTTCTACATCTGACCTGTGATCACTGAAAGTAAACTCATCAAAAACTACATGCACAGATTCCTTAACTTTCAAGGTCCTTTTGTTGTAAACTTTTAAGGCCTTGCTAGATGAAGAATAGCCAATAAAGATTCCTTTATCAAATTTAGGATGAAATTTGTCTAAGTTATCCTTATCATTATTATGTATATAGCATTTATAGCCAAAGACATGAAGGCCTTCAATATTAGGCTTTCTTCTAAAATATAATTCATAGGGTGTTTTGTTTAAAATAGGTCTTAAAAGTACCTTATTCATTATATAACATGCAATGTTAACTATATCTACCTAGAAAGATTTTGGAAGGGTGTTGTCATTTAACATAGTTTTTGCCATTTCATCCAAGCATCTATTTTTCCTTTCAATAACACCATTCTGCTGTGGTGCCCTAGGTGCTGAAAAATTGTGTTTAATGCCATGCATTTTGCAAAAACCAGTGAAGTCCTTATTTTCAAATTCTTTCCTAAGGTCACTTCTTATGGAAATAATAGAACATCCTTTCTCATTTTGAATTACATTTGTAAGTCTTTTAAAGGCTTGAAATATGTCACTTTTGTTAGACAAAAAGAGAGTCCACGTAAATTTGGAAAAATCATCTATAATCACAAATACATAGGAGTTTCCTCTATGACTCCTGATCCTAGATAGACCAATTAAATCCATATGAAGCAAATCAAGGAGTTTTGATGGTAAAACAACATTTTTAGACTTAAATGAGGATTTCATCTATTTTCCTCTTTGACAAGCACTGCAAATTTTGTCTTTGACGTAATGCTATTTGGGTAAACAAGATGCCAATTCTTTCTTAGACAATTTTCCAATTAATTCTATGTTCACATGTCCTAATCTGTTATGCCAAATCCAAGTATCATATCAAAGCTAACTAAGCCTATTGAATCCAATTTAAATTCAGAGTCAAGATGAAACCAGTAAACATTGTTCATTTTATAACCTACTAATTTGAGTTTTCTATCACTGCCATTCATAACTAAACATTTATCAGAATTAAAAATGACTTGATTGCCTTTGTCACAGAATTGACTTGTACTTAATAGATTGTGTTTAAGTCTATCTACATACAAAACATCATTTATATAGTAGTTAAAGGACTTACCAACCTTACCTATACCTCTAACCTTTCCTTTAGAATTGTCTCCAAAGGTTACCTTACCTCTATTTATAGGTGTGAAAGAAATGAACTTGTCCTTGTTTCTAGTCATATGTCTTGAACATCTACTATCCAGAAACCACAAATTTGTGCTTTGTCTCTCACATTCCTACAACATTTAAAGTCATAATATCATTAGAGGTACCCATTGAGTACCCATTGAGTTTTGGGTCTAGTTTTGTTAGTGGAAACAATAGAAATTTTTCTAGTAGTTAAAGACTTAGGTAACCACACAAGTTTTTCATTTGGTCTTAAAAAATATGTTCGATTTCTAAATGGACAGTCTCTTATGTGATGACCTCTATGATTATAGTAAAAGTAAGTGATATAAGCAGGATTCCACATCTTATATTTCCCAGAATATGGCTGCCTATATCCTAAACCAGTTCTGTTATGTGAAAACTTCTAATTCTTCAACATATCTTCAAATTTTTTGTTGCTATTAGAAAAACTTTGCAAAGTTTTATTCAATGTTTCTATTTCAACTTTATAGCATCTGTATTGTTCACATTCCTTTTTACTATTTAACTGCTCAACTAATGCAGTTAAATTAGCTTTTTTTTTGAGTTTCTGAATTAAGCGTTCATGCTTATTTTTAGTGATCATCAATTGTTTCTTAGTTTGAACTAGTGAATCATACAATTTAAGACACAAATCATCTAGTTCTTCCTCATCACTTTCTACATCAGATTCTTTTTTAGATTTAGATTCATCATTATTAGAAATAGCAAAAAAGGAATTTTTGCCAAATACCTCAAAATTGTCATTGTGTTTGGTTATAAGACATAGCAAAGCATCTTCCTCAGCTGCACTAGAATTTGCCTTATCTTCATCGTAGATAGCAAAGTTTGACCTTTTATAGGATGGCTTTTTCTTTCTTCTTTCATTTTCCAATTGCTTCTTCAAGTAAACTGGGCAATCTAGCTTGATGTGGTCAGGTTTCTTGCATTCAAAGTAGGTAGGAATTCTGCTGATAAAATTCCCTTGCTTAATTTTACTATTTTTCTTTTTTTGTGAAGCTAGTTTTCTTCTGTTTTTACTCATATTCTCTGTTATGATTCTTTGCAGTCTTTTGCTGAGAAATGTTGCATCTTCTTTGTCAAGTTTGTCAAGTGCATCCAGATCACTCTCAAAGTCTTCTTCATCTAATTGTGACACTTTTGCAGCTTTGAGTGCTAAAGTCTTTTTCTTTTTATCATTCCCATTCTTCTTATATCTTCTCAATTCCAATTCATGCTCTTTCAGGTTGCCAAAAAGTTCCTAAATTATAGGGATGCCCATTTTCAATGACTCCTTTATTACTGTGATTTTGGGCTGCCACTCCTCTGTCAAGGATCTAAGTATCTTGTGAACAAGATCTGTATTTTCAAATTTTCTACTAAGTTAAATGGTTAGTAATCGCTGTAAATCTCTAGATCAAATCTTTTATTGACTCACCCTCTTCCATCTTAAAACTTTCATATTGTGACATCAAGACATGCACCTTAAAGGCTTGTACCTGTGAGATACCTATATGTGCAATCTCTAGTGTATCCTACATCTCCTTAGCAATGTTGCAGTTAGAGACTCTTTCATACTCATTAGGGGATAGAGAATTAAATATTATCCATTTCACTTTAGCAGCCAACAAATGTTTCTTTCTTTCATCATCAATCCATAATGATTTGGGTTTTAATTGTACTTAACCATTAATTAAAGTTCTAGGGGGCTTATAACCAACTTCTACCAAGTCCCAGATATCAACATCTGTTGCTTCTATGAAATCCTTTATTTTTTGTTTCCAATATGTGTAGTGCTCACCATTAAAGCTTGGTGGTTTATGCATTGGAGGGCACTCAAGTAACAGAAAGAAATTTGAATCCATTTCAAGAAAAACAAAAGGTGTATCAAGAGATAAAGCTCCGATGCCAATTGTCAGGTCCCATAATCAGAGTTAAAGATAAATAATCAATGGGATCTTTCCCTTATTCCTTTAGTGGAATGTGCATATACCTTTTTGTCAATTTGTTTTCTTGAAAAGATAGTGCAGAAAGTTTAGTTCTTTAAAACTTAATTGATGAAATTAGAATACAGTAGATTAAGATATCAAAGTTACTGTTATGCAGATTACAGTATTGTTCATTATGTAGAAATTATAAAATAAATTGTGTAGCAGTAAAATATGAAAGAGTAGTAAAGAAAATATACAAGACCATAATTTTTAAAGTGGTTTAGCTGCACCTAAAATCATAGATGAAGTCTACCTCCACTAGATCATTCCTTAACCAGAAGATCTTTTTTTAGTATAAGAACATCAAGATTCATAGGCTTTTGAACTGCCAGTTATTACACAACAAGAATTTATAGGGATCTTACTAACCTATAAGAATTAACATAGGCTTTTCCACACCTAAACAAGATTTCTACAAACCTTAGAAATCTCAGAAATAGAAATGAGATTAAGTGAAAGTAATATAATACCAAAATTGAGAGGAAGTCTCAATTAACCTTGATGAATTCTGCAACAACTTAATTTCCAATTAATTTGATTTTGAAAAAAAAATAAGGAAGAGGACAAACTTGTAAAGCTTTGAAACTTCTTAAATTATTTGCACTTGAGAGAGAAAGAATGATATGCAATCTTGTGAAAATTGAAGCTGGTAAAGCTTTTATATAGCTGCTGTAACTAACTCTAACAGAATAACTAACTTTCAGTTTGTGAATTGATTAAGAGTAGTTACAACTATTTTTTAATAATGAATCGATGTGTGAATCACTTCGTATATAAAGTTTATGAAGAACATTCTTTATGCAAATCGGTTTATGAATCGAATCATAGTATATTGAATCAAGAAGTGAATCGATTTATGAATCAATTCGATTCAAAATCCCAACCTTCTGTAAAAAATTTTGAAAACAATTTTTCAAATTAGCAGGAATCGATTAGTGAATCAATTTTAATGTATTTTCACAAGTTCTTCACTAGGAATCGATTCTAAGAGTAAAAAAAAACTTATAAAATTTGTACTTGTGAAAAATTATTTAAAAAAACTTATTTGAAAAATATTTAATTTTTCTTCTCTTCAAATGATTTATTTTTCCTCACTATATTAGTTAAAAAATATTTAAATCAAACTATTTAGAATTTATTTACAAAATATTATATAAAATAAAATCCTAGATCTATAATTGGATCTTTTGAATCACAAACTTTGATTCTTCGAATCTGTAAAACAGATAATGTACATTAAAGCATATAGTTAGATATTAATAAAAACATTTTTTATAAATTAAAATTATTTTTCAACATTCAAATCAAGAAAAAAATGTGTAGCTAAGATGACCTAGGCTAACACTATCTTTTATAGTTTTCCTTTGGACTCATTATCGTCCACCCACTCGTTAATTTCTTTTTCTTCTTTTTTGTATTTTACATATTTTTTAATTGATTTATTTGGTGTGATTTTTCATGATCATGGTTTAGTGTATAAGTTCTCTCTCACATATTATGCATGATCACTCTCACACATAAGCTCCCGACTTGGGCTCTTAAAAACCTTATAGGATTAGGTAGGTGTAAAGATACAATGCTTTCATAAGACTGTCGATCTCAGTGTAGGATAGTGAAACACCCCTACTCAAATTAAACCATTTCTATTAAAAGCCTGTCATGGGTGAGAATTAGGGTTCTTACTAGCTTTGCAATGGTGATTGTAGGAACCTTCAGCCATTAGGTACTAAAAGTCAAAATCAACACTAATTAAGGCATCCTAGGCACACTTGTTACATTCTTGAACACATGAGAGAATGTTGCATCCTTGATCTTTTTGTTTTCAATATACATAGGATATGAAAGTTTATTTCTAAAAATGATACAATGGCTATATAGGATTAATGCAATTTTCTTTCATTTGAATTCTCAAATGTAAGTCATAATCGTAAATCAAGTATAATTGAAGAAGGATCAAGAATACAATTGTGTTTAGAATTTGCAAATGACCTCTTCTTTTTTTTTTTTTTTAAAAAAAAAATTTACATAGCCTATTATGTTTGATTTTTTTCTCATTTTCCCATATTCATAGCAATTTACTAACATTTTTTTGTTCTGTTCTGTGTGCATCTTTTATTCATGATTCAATCATGCACAAATATTGCTAAAAGGTCATTATACTCGCTATTTCACATTGGAAATAAGGATACGGGTGAGACTTTAGTTGGATATATGGTAGGACTTGATAATTAATTAAAAGTAATGCAAGGTTCATAAATTACCTAGCAAGAGAAGGGGATCGCATTAACCAAGGGAAAATCATCTGATTGCATGAAATCTAGAAAGTTGACCTTGAACAGAATGACCTGAGAATTTTGACACTAGTTTGGTTCTATATGGAGAAGAAAGATGAATTCCAAACTAAGTATGGAAATCTAGCATATCTCTTGTTTGTCTCAGTTGATACATCTATGCTAAAGGCTATGTTGCATTTCTAGGATCCATTCTATCATTACTTCACATTCAATCAACATTACCCCAACCATTGAAAAGTATGACGAGCTGCTTGAAATAAGAAATGTAATGAAAGACAAAGTGTATTTTTGAGATGGAAAAGGAGCTAAGAGACAATTGTTGAAGTTAATGGGTGAATTGGAAAAACACATGAAAGAGAAAGGTGGTAACTATTGCTTGCCATTTGATTATCTAATGAAATTCATTTAAGAGCATATTGATAGTGAACAAGGCCAAGTCATGCTAGCATTAGCCATCTATGGACTGGTTTTGTTTCCCAAAGTAAAAAGATAGATTGATGGTCATGTGATTAAGCTAGTTGAGAAAGTCTAACATAATGTCAATCTTGTCCCAACAATCTTGGTAGAAACAACTAGGTTCCTTAACCATTGTCAGATGGAAGGAAAAGGTAAGTTTTATGGATGGGTACAATACTAACAGTATAGATGATTAGCTACCTCCTTAACTTGAGTTGTTTTTAGTATCCTAAGATTGAATTCAACTCACACATTTATTCAAACACAAATCATTTACAAGAATTCAGTGCCATGTAAGATACCCACAAGAAGTCAGTGGATTAATTATTTTAAAGAGATGGGACAAGTCTTATGGAGAGCTTCATGGATGCCTTATGTTCCAATCTTGTATAAATGTAGGGAGAAACCATGGGTTTCACTCATTGGCCTTTGGGGTGTAACAAGTTATGTGCTTGCTATAGTCAGAAGACAATTAAGGTCTATACAATTCATTTTGATAACCTATTGATTATCAAACATAGAATTTTCCTATAAAGATAAAGATGCAATCGAAAAGGTCAAAAAGGTAATTGAGGCATAAAAGTTCATGTGATGTGTGGAAGTTGGCTTATGCAATAATACAACCACCCTTGGTTATATGTTATGACAATCTAGTAGATGAAAAGGCTTTCTTGCTCCTAATGAACATGATCCCAAACCACAAATGCATGTGTTTAATGAATTGATGGATTATTAAGCAGAAATAGAAGCAAGATATGAGGTAATGTATCATCAGTTGTGCAAGAATTAAACTATGTTGGTCACTAAGAACAAAAAGTTGTCATTTGAGAAGGATGTGTGGGTTCATAAAGCTACTCAAGCTAAAAAAAATGGTACAAGAATTTCAAGAACACAAAAAGGAAGAAACTTCCAAATGTCATGGAGAACTCCAAAGGGCATGTCATGAAACTAAAAGGTTCAAAGAAAAGTGTCAAAGTCTCAAAGAGGTTATTATGAGAAAAAACCATGAAAATTTATTGCTTCAATCGGATTTGGAATGCCTAAACTAACAATTGGTTGTTTATCAGGATAAAATTCAATGATTAATCTAGTAAAACACTTTGCTGCAAGATGATAGCTATGGGTATCAAAGAAGCATGCAATTTGAAAAAAATTGTAATAATCTTCAATGTCAATCAAATTAGTTAATTGAAAATGCTTGAATGATCACTAAAAGGTTCAAAAAGAGCAAAAAAGGCATGTGAGGTTGAAGTAAGCCTTCTAGCAAGTGAGACACAAAGATTCCTAGCTGATTTTTCTAAAGACTTGGAGTACTTGGGCAGATTCTACTAGAAGTTTGAAGGATATCTTTGTTTATAATAGCAATATGCTTTTGTAATGAATAGATTGTCCATGTTTCTTTTAAGAACTAGGATGGAATGAATGCCCTTTAATGTTATATTTGAAAGACTGATTCACATCATATCATCCACACCTTTCTTGTTTTCTCATTTTTTTTAACTTTTTCAATGCTTATTTAAGTGTTTAACTTATGTTTAATAAAAGGTATTACTATATAGCTTGTCTTAAAAAATGAACCTTACTACCATGACACTCATACAGGACTCATTCTCAAACAAGGGTCATGGATGAACAAGAGAAAGTTCAAGAGGAAAAGAGAAAAGACACCAATGAACTAAAGGAACAATTTGCAAGGATTATAGGTTTTTTGACTGAGAAAACCAATGATAATAAAAAGCCCTCATTAGATAATCAAAATCAACATTAGGATATGCCTCTGCCTGAAGACCCTAAATTTCCTCCTAGTTTTACTCCTCATGACACAAACCAAACTCCAACATCAGGCCTAATTCCACCCAAGGACAATTCGACACCATTTGGTCTTCAAACATATATGTATCCACCCTCAGGGTTTCAATATCAATATCATGGTCCACCTTTCTATTTCACAACGATGGGGGGACCCCACAACCCACCTAAAAATCATAATTCTAGTGATCCAAGAGTTACACAAGATTTAAATGACAGCCTTAAGAATAAAGGGAAATTAGAAGTTTTAGAAGAATAGCTACAAGCGATAGAAAGGATTAACAAATATGGGCTCATGAATGTAGCAGAGTTATGCCTAATACCTAATATGGTTATTCCCTCTAAGTTGAAAATACTTGAGTTTGAAAAGTTTGATAGGTTTGCTTGCCCAATGAATCACCTAACTTTATATTGTCAAAAAATGGCATTTTGTGCTAATGATGACAAACTTTTTATTCATTTCTTTCAAGGTAGCTTAACCGGTGTTGCTTCTAGATGGTACATAAAGCTTGACCGCAATAAGGTTTGACATTGGAAAGAACTTGTTGATGCTTTCTTGAGCCAATATCATTATAATATTGATATGGCTTTTGATAGAATACAACTCTAGAGCATGGAAAAAAAGTCTACTTAAATATTTAAGGAATATGTTTAATGTTAGAGAGATTTAATTGCTTGAGTACATCTATCTCTTTCTAACAAAGATATAGTGTTCACATTTATTGCCAATTTTTACCCACCTTTCTTTAATCAAATGATTGGTAATACATCATCAAACTTCTTTGATATCATTACCATTGGAGAAAGAGTTAAGCATGAGGTCAGAGTGGGTAGAATTATTGATAATTATATTAAAGTAATAGTTGTAAAAAAGCCTATAGTCGATAAGAAAAAGTAAGGCAAGGTGTATGCCACCAGCCATGAAAGATAAGAAAGAAAACCACAACAAGCAAAGCCTAACCAACCTCTTTTCATTTAACCATTTTAGTTACAATTTATGCAATAACCATATATTACTTCCACCTTACAATTTCCATATGCTTAGTCTTATGTTACATCACCCTATTTTTCTTAAACACTAACCACAAGAGTTCCTTCACCAGTGCCATGACCCAAGAACCAAAACCTATATTAGAATGCTAGCCCAAGAAGAGGTTGTAATGACCAAGAAAAGAAGTCTATCTAGTATGATCCTATCCCAATACCCTACATTGAGCTCTTCCTAAAAGTCCTTCAAAATGGAAAGGTTGCTTTAATGCCAATGAAGCCCACGAAACTTCCTTACCCAATGTGGTATGACCTAGATGCTCAATGTGTTAGTCTAGATGGGTGCCCTAGGCCAATTTGATTGAGCTCTATTGCATCCTGGACTATACATTATGTGAATTGGATATAAAGGTTGTACATTCATCTTATATTGCATTCATCGTGTATTGCAT
>JANHAO010003622.1:0-25783 GCA_026873985.1 Saraca asoca | reverse complement strand
ATTCCGTTAGAAAACCCGTTGCAGTATTCCGACGGATACGTTTCCGTTGGAAAATCCGTTGGAATATTGCATTTTTCTTGTAGTGAACCTCGTATAAAAATATAGGCTTGAAAAAGTATATATATATATATATATATGAAATATGAAATATAGCTAGGAAAATTCGCTTACTCGATCTACAATCATAATTTCGATGTACATTTAAAAATCACAATATAAAAAAAGATTAAGTAATTAAAATCATGACAACAAGTGTCAAATCAGGCCACTATAAATAATTCATTCAACCAGATTTCCAAAGGATAAATTTAAAATGGTAACTAAACCATAATACCCGTTATAAATCATCCAACAAGTCTGTTGGATGCTCATGATCGCATATGTCCATGCCTTTTTCCACCTTTATTACTCCCTATCGGTTAATTTCATACTCACAAGTGTACTTGAGGGTTACCACCTAAATTTTCAATGGATCCAGTATATCCATTAAGATTCAGAAAATAACACATAACATGAAATCTTCATTCGGGTAAGCAATGTTTATCAAAATATACATAAATTTGCAAATGCAGTTTCATGTCCATTTGTCTAAAAAAATATGGTAACATCAATTTCAGCAACCTACAGCTAAAATGACAATGCAAAACTTTAACTTAGCAAACCATCTTATACACACATGAAACATAAGGATTATACTTTTAAAACCAGTCCAACATAAGTAAAAATCTCATTATTCAGAAAAATTCATAGCATGTTATCCAGTGGATTTATTTTATGACTACCACGGGATTTTTAAGGAAAGGGATTGTTCACTCACCTCAACACTCCTTAGAATAGCCTAATGAAAAATTAGCTGGAACTTCCAAAATTTGGATGTTGATAAATTCAATAATTCAATTGCAGTAATTCTGAGCAACACAACAACAAAAATTCCATCTTTCATCATTAATTTCATACTAGAGTTTCAAATAGATATCTTGAAATCTAACTATGGGATTACTATAAAATAAATTTTATGATTTAGGAATACTCACCAGCCGTCAAAGTACCGGTGAGGAGCTCCACTGAAGCTGGAGGGTTATTGGCGGGTCAAAAAAGGCAGCTGACCAAACCAGCCCCAAACAGGGACGGAAATACTATTGCTCAACGAAGAAAGGACGCCGGAGGTGGATGAAGGGTTCAGCACACACAAACAAGGCTGGACCAAAAAGACTACTCGTTGGGAAGCTTAAGTACACTGGGGAAGAAGGCAGCCTTGCTGGGTTAGCGTCCGGACAAGAAACAAAGGTGCCGAGCTGCTAGCACACTCTAGGATGGAGGTGATCAGCGCTAGAGAAGAGAGAAATGCCAGAAAAGTGCCAAAAACCCACCAAAGAAGGAAGATGTTGATGGAGAGGAAGAAGGGTGATGGAGGAAATGGAAGTTTCAGGAAAGCTTAGGAATGAAGGGAGAGAAAAAGTTGGATGGATATTTTATGGCATAAGACAAAAGGAGAAATTTGCATTTCTGTCCCCAAAACTATGCACTGCCTCAAATTTTGCCCTACCGAAAACAAAGCTTCTCATTTTAGTCCTTGTAGAAACTTTTCATTTTAGTCATCTTTTTTTAAGGTATTACAAAAAATTTTGAAAAGATTGAAACTAAGGCTATGAGTACCCTGCAAGTGTAAAATTATAATCATTATGAAGATAATTAATTTAACTAATTTGCATTAAAATTTCATGGACACTAAAAATCGATGAGTATGTTAATTTTAAACCTAAAGTTGAGGAAATAGAATAAGTTTTTAAAACAAAAAATAGAGTCAATTGAAGTCAAAAGTTAAAGGACATGAATTTCCCATTTTACCTTCATGAGATTGGTTGCCTCTTTATCCTTTCAGCCCTTTTACAGTTGCAATCCATGCAACTCAACTTCTTCACCCAGTCACACTTTCTCTATCTACAACACTCTCTCTCTTTAAGTAAGTGACTTAATACTTCATAATAATTTCTCAAATTTTTACTGCTAATTCCTCCCTTTTTTCTCTTTAATTCAATACCAAAATTATGTTAATTCATGGGGTAAAATCTAAGTTATGAAATTTTTTAAGTCAATAATCACTATTCACGTTATCATTCAACGTATGAACCCCCATGATTTTTTGATGATTTTAGAGCTTAAATCTATTATTTCTAACTCAATTCTTTGCAATGAAACCATAATCTAATAGTAGTTGGTTGTTTGATAAAAGAAAAACCTTAAAAAAATCCAAGAATACTAATATGCTCTTCTTTCTTATTCTTGAAAAGTATTAAGGGCCCTTGTAGATTTTTATTAGATTTCTTGTTTTCAATTGTTAAAGTAAGTGATTCATACCTTTCTTATGAACTATATTATGTTTATTGATTATAATCCTCTATTTGTGGAAGTATATTAATGAAAATGGGTATTTGTGATTGTATGATCAAGTTTGAGTTTGAATGACCTTGTTAATATAATGATTGGTTTTCTATGGAAAAGATTGGATTTTAAGTGTGTTTAAGTCTTCAAGATATGTTGAATTGAATTTCTATGATTTGGTGTAAGATTGGAAGTTATTTCCCTTTTTTTTGGTTGTTTTCTACGTTTTCCATAATTTACGAGTCAAATTGTCACTTTTTACATCGTCCTCACAATCATACTCGTAGGAAATGAGTTGTATTGTGTTTTGCAATTCAAATTGGGAATTAAACTAAATTGAATCAAATTGGCTTACCTTATTTTTTGATTCTAATCACGATTCTAATCGAATGCATAACTTGGACTTCCTAAACATTTTCAAATTTAGGCAAGTAGACTCACATTTTAAACTGAATTCCCTCAAGTTGAATCAAAGTCTTCTCATTTGATTCCCACGATTCTAATTGTGATTTTACTCAGATTTCATCCCCAATCATGCTTGTAATTTTGATCGTGTCTCCAAAATTTTATACTTTTTCAGCCTAAACTTTCCTTTTTCTAATACATCTTTTATTTCTTTTAGTCTAATCTTATATGAATTCTAGCTAACTTGAATATAGCACCTAATAAATCCTAATTGAGCAAATCAAAAGCTAATACTAATAAATCTAATACTTGTCTATACATTGATATTATAGTAATTATTCTTGTAACTATTACAATAATGAGACAAAGAACGTATGATTGTAAATGTGATGGAATGTGATCCAAATTATGAATGTGAATGTTGTGATATAGTTTTTTTTATTATTATTGATATTGTTTAAAGTTGAGAATTTCCCATGAGATATGTGATGGCATATGATATATAATAATAATAAAATGTGAATGATGTGATAAGATGAGAGTAAATGAATCAAATTCCAGATCTGCTCGTTTTGATATGGTGTGAGGGATAAAGCAGAACTTAAAAGGATAAAGGCTAGACTAGAGTAACAAGGAGGATTTTGATTGATATTATTTATTCTATATCTTATTTGAATTATTATTTTGAGAAACTTGAAGAAATATAAAGTGAATTGACAAGTGATGAATAATGATAATGGCTTGAGGCCATAACATATGACTGGATTACCATGTTGTGGAATAAAAATAAACGAATGACTATGATTTTCATGTGTATTGTTATTATTGAGACATAAGTTAAGTATGCATGTATCTCACGAGTCTCATACTCACTTTTCTATGGATTATTTTTTAAATTCTTAAGATTTTGTTGATAAGCTAGTCTCAGAAAAGTAAGAATGAGTAGTGATTTAATGAAAATCACGTGATACACCTTTTCCACCACTATGTCAAATCTTCTAGGTGTATACAAGATTAGGATTCATTACATAATCATTTTAAATCTTATTAGGTGTGAAGTGTTACACGAAGTCAAAATTATTCCTATAGAAGCCCCCGAATGTCTTATTGATAATGGCCTTAGGATGGTTTGATTCCTATAATATTTACCATCTTTACATATTTTGCTAAACTTTTTTTTTGAAAATCTGTAAATAGTATGGCCACAGGGTTTAGTTATATTAACCTGTGCTTTTGGATTCATGATAAATTATAGGTTAATCTAACTTTTAGTTATTTTACCCTTGAAAGGATGTAAAGTGGTATGAGAATGGCTTTTTGAATAAAAAGTTTTGATGTAGCTAGGAACTTGTAAATAACTTATGAACAAATATTTAACTTGAAATGTGCCTATTGGGCAATGTCGTTGTATATTAAAAAACATGTTCATATTCCAAGTTGTTCCACTTTTATTTTATAAGCCTTCAATATGCAAATTAACAAATTAGAATTGAGTAAACATGGCTAGTAATAATAAAACTAATATGAATAGAAATAGGTAATGGAAAATGGATAAAGGTTAGTGAATATCAATAAAAGATTAACATTCACACCGATCATGGCTAATGCCAAGTATTTGGGTCATGACATAAACAAACAATTCAATTTTAGAAAAAGGCCATAATAAGAAATTTCTAATAAGGTAGCAAATGCATTAAGCATTTAGGGAACGTTTAATTCAATCTGTGAGAATGAAAAGGGAATAGAATCAAATAAGGAGAAGTAAAGGTAATAATAAATGTTATTTTTTGATTTGTTTGGTTCAATATAGGAATGGAATCACATTGTTTATGATTCACCTTTTTATTATTTGGTTAGGTGATTGTTAAAAGAGATGGACAGTGACCCATTACGGTAGGTGGTGGTGGACAGTGGTCAATAATGGTAAGTGGTGATTGGCAATGGTTAATAGTAGTAAGTGGTGGTGGCTAGAGGTCAACAAAGGTAGGTGGATAGTGGTCAACAATGGTAAGTGATGGTGGATAGTGGTAAATAATATTGGACAATAGTCAACAATGATAGATAATGATAAATGATGGTTAACAGGAGTAATGATAGTAGGCGGTAGTCAATGTTGGCAGTAATGTTTGATAATGGTCAATAATGAAATGTAGTGGAAGGTAGTGGTCAATGATCTTAATGGTGGTGAATAATAGTTAGCAATGAAAGGTGATGATAAACAGTAGTCAATGGTGATGATGAAGATAAGCGATGGTCAACGGTGAATGATGATAGTCGACAATAGTCAACAATAATAGATGATGGTGGGAGTTTCGCAAGAAGAGAAAGATGAGTGTCTTTTGGGTCTGGTATGTAAGGTAATTTGAAACTTTAGATGAGGGAAGGGTTTTGTTATGGGTATTTTTAGAACCATATGAAATGGTCTGGCAGAGGCTCAATGGAGTAGTCCAGCAGAGAAAGGTCCAGCCCATTCTGGAGCAAGGTCGCTGGGCTTGCTAGCAGATCATCCAACACGAGCTCAGGTCACTAGACAAGCTTAGGTCGCCGAGCGAACTACCCTAAGCATAAGTATGAAATCCTGAAGACCAGTCAGCACCTAGATGCATATATTTCCAACCGACAAGTCAGCCCCCAAAATTGACACATCAACCACCAATAGTTCAACATTGAATTGTCAAGCATTTATTATCTATCAAGCATTTATTATCCAATATGACAGAATAGACGTATTTGTAATTTATCAAATTATACTTGTAACCCTTACTACTTCTATAAATAGGAAGGAAAATCATTGTAACGGAAAGATAGTGAAAAAATATATGCAAAAACTCTGTCAAAATAGTGAGAAAGCTCTTGTATTGTGACTCTGTTAAATACTATAGAAAAACCAGCGTTGAAAAGTAAACATAACCACCGTAGATGTAAGGATCACATTAACTTTTACCAAATCATGTTAAAAATCTCGTGTTCATCTTGTTCTTCCTATTTTTGCTATTTACATTCATCTACATACTTTTCCACAGCAATTTGGGTTTCAGGACCTTTGGTTGACCGATTACCAAAACTGACAATCAACAAGTTTCAAATTGGAAGAATTTATTAAGATTAAGTAACAATAACAAATTTTAGCACAATACTTAGTAAAAGAATTAATTTTTTTACTTGGGTAACACTCTCTCAACTTCACTGTCCAATCTCGACGTTTTATGCATATGGAGACCTCCAAATGAGCCTAATTATATCTTAAAAGCACAAACATGTCTGTTTTATTTCTTCAAATAATAATTCTCTCTGAGTTTTAACTCCGGGTATCTTTCTTCCCTTGTCCCATTTAATTTGGTTTTAGGATCATGATTAATTAAGTCAAATAGTTAAGGATTTATATATTATTTTTTTGTAGATATTCTGAATTATTTTTCAATTAGAATCTTTCCTCAATAAATTTTAAAAACTTTTTCCTCCATAATTTAGATGGAATTAATTGCACCGAAGTAGATAGTGATGCTCCGCTGAAAACTCTTGTGAACAACCATAACTGAATTTGGCAAATTATATAAAAGGAAGGTTTAATTACAATTTTACTCTCTTGATATTTAAATTAATCACATTTAATTTTCATTAAATATAATTTATTTTAGTTTATTTGATATACAAATCGAATCAAAATAAATCTAAATTTATACCTTCCATTAATTTGAAAAGAAAAATCTCATTGAACACACATAATTTAAAATTAAATGACTCCAAATTAACAATGAAAAAATTTGCAACACTCATGATGTCACATCAAAAAGTGTAAATCATATGATTTACTTAAAGGTGTAAAAATATATCATTAATATCACATGATTCATCAATAAATTTTTTTATTTGTGAGTGTGAATATAAAGTTTTGTCAAAATTCTGCTTGTTATTTAAGATTTTTAATTTCTAATTTCACAAGAATTAAAGAGTTCTAAATAAAATATTATATATAAAAAAAAACCAATTTATATATTAATAAAATTACAACTAAACCTGGAAGGAATCACATTCAAGAATTAAAACAGAGACATGAAACCTAGCGTGATGAATGGTGATTGGCTATGTATATGCCTATCAATTCCAATATGGAATACGCCAACCGAAGGCAAGCTGTCACAAGACATGGCATTTTAATGCATTATTAGCTTCATTACTGCCTTTTAGAAAGATAGTTATCCTCGCTTTCATCGCCCACCCACCTAACAGGTTTATCATAGGCCACGTTTCCATTCATCCACCGCCCCAGCTGCTTTTGCATAATCTTCTTACACCAAATGACAATTTTCATTATGAAAATGCTTGTCAACTAGCTATTGTCCCCACTTACTTTCAATGTAATCCAAGAAATAAATTACAGTAATTAATCACTAATCAACTCTCATAGTCACTCTAATAATTCATTCTTAAACTTGCATGATTGGAGTTCATTTCAATGGGTATGGCCAGTTTTTGTGGAAGATGTTAATCTTATTTATGATTATTTACTCAAAATATTTATTCAATCACCAAAAAAAAAAAAAAAAACCTTATCGTTGTAAGATTCACACCCTCGAAAATGTTAATTACACACTAATCTCATATCAGATTTTATAATTATTACAAATTAAGAGGATTGTGCAACTTTTTTTAGTGTGAATTTTAAAAAAAAAAAAAATTAGAATTTTGGATTCAGTGTGGGATTATCATTATTCCTCATTTTGTGTCTAATTCAACAATATTGTGTGAATAAAAATTAATAAAATTCATAGTCTTATTTATCATTTGAAATATGATAAAGGGTTGGATTAATCTAGGTTATATTTTTTCAGTGAAAACAAAAATTTCACAAGGGAGAGAATGGGATTTTATACTTTTTGTGGCAAAGTGATAATGAGTAATTATGGGATAAAATTAGGCCCGTTTGTTTCAATTTTTTTTTTTTAGAAAAAAGTTACTTTTTTTTAAATAAAAAGAAATAAAAAAATTTTAAAAAATAAAACAATTAAAAAGTTAAAATTTAACTTTTTTTAGAAGTTCTAATTTATTACTTCCAAAAAAGTATTTTTTGACTTTTTTTTAAAGCACCAATTTACTCCTTAAAAAAAAGCATTTTTTTTAACACATCCAAACGTACTAGTATTGTTTAATTTTTTATGTACTACTAGACGATTAAATGTCCATATAGAGCAAGATAAAAAGAAAAGAACAAAATACACGTGAAGAACACTGTAATATAAATTGTGGATAAGCTGTTGAGGTGGGTGTAGATCATTTAAAGTAATAATAATTTTTTCATCAAATTCAGATATTGCCATGATATCAATTTGTGTGGACTATGACAAAAAGTTATGTATAAGTCGCATATTTCTTCATAACAAATTAAATTACAATGTTAGTGCATCATTAATTCAAATTCATTTATTTCAGCATAAAAAATTAGGTGGGAGCACTATCTATCATAATAGTGGTAGTTTGCAAATCAATCAAATCATGATCGGATTTGAGAAAATGTCACCCAAATTGAATCAAACAAGCAATGCTACGAGTTTTAAATAAAGTAAGGACTTTTAATGAGTTATATTAATTGTTATTGTTTTAATTCCAGTTTGGTTGGTTTGTACGTGAGTTTTATATATACATATATATATATATATATAAATAAGTTATAAGTAATTTAACACATATAAAATGATCAAATTTAAATTTAAGATATCGAAAAAAAAGAAAAATTTTAAAATAATATCAAATTTTACTATACTACCAAGAAGGTTATCATTTTGTCTAAAATAGTAGTGTGGATTAAATCACTCTTAAAAGATTAATTGATATTTTGTCCGTTTAACAAATAAAGACAAGTATTTTCTATATAGATTAATTTTCTTATACCACTTAATATGATTCAATATCCTACTTATTATATATTTAAAACTTAGATTTACCTATCAAAATGCATTAGAGAAAAGGTGGTTATCCTTCCTCAATGAGATCTCTTATGCTGAAGGGAGAGGATTAGGGTGAGTGAATTAGAGAGAATGGGAGTCCATGCTTTAAAAATCTGATTAGACATTAAATTAGAAATATTCTTATTCATGATTTCATTAATTCAACTAATTAAATTAATAATTAAATCGGATGATATCATAATTAAAAATTAAATATATTAAATTAAATCATATAAAAATTAATTAATATATAATATAATTTGTAATATATAAAAACTCATAAATATAGCAAATAAAAATTATTATAAGTTCTAATAAGAAATTGACAATTAATGAAATATTATAGTTGTAAGTTGTTTATTTAGTATATATTTTAAAAATCTATTTTATAATTAAAAAATATAAAAAGAATAACACAACTTAAAGGTAAATTGTAAAAAAAGTATAAAAAAAAATTAAATTGTTTTATTTTTGAAAATCACTTTCGATTCATTGATTTTGACTGATTTATCTAATTCAATCCCATTTTGAATGATTTAGCGCAATCTAATAACAAAAATATTTTTATAATTGAATCAAATGATTACATATATATATATATATATTAATTTCCGACTAGATATGATTTTGTATATAGTAACGGGAATAGCAAGGTCTTTAGAGGGCAGAGAGTCTGCCATTTCAGCTGGCCCTTGTCAATGTCACTATTTTTCATCAAAAAAATCCCAATAAAATCATGACAAAAGTTTGATACACTGTTATTTTAAATAGCGGGAGTATATTATGTACATCTTTAATAGACAATAACATCCACGTAACTGTAGATTTCATAGTTGGTGAAAAGAAACGATTTTGAAGTAAATGTATATAATATAACTGTAAAATCACGCAAAAAAAAAAAAAAACAAAGCGAGAGGCATTTGTTGGGCTAATTTCTGCTTTCGAATGGGCCAATGGCCCAATGCAGAGTGTGGGTCGAACTTATTCAAGTTCTTCACTTCGAACCACGAGCTTCCTCAGCAAGCTTCAGGCCGACCTCTTGAAGCTTCCGGCCAATGCAGAGTGTGGGCCGAACTTATTCGAGTTATTCACTTCGAACCACAAGCTTCCACAGCAAGCTTTTCAGTATTGAAATAGTTTTGGCGCCCCCTCGGGCTCTTTTGAAAATACGCATCTTCCCACCAACTTTGTTTCCTCCTTTCCCTTTGGTCCCTCGCTTCGCTTCGCTGTCCTGTCTAGTAGGATTCATCTACCTCTGTTTGCCTCATAATTCTCTCTCTGCCTTTCTCAATCGCTTAGAAAGAATAAAATTTTTGGTTCAATTCAGCGGAAATGGAGCAGCAGCAAAGACTCCAGAAAACAGCCCAAGAGCTCGATGAAGCTGAAGATATGCAACATGGCCCTTTCCCCGTCGATCAACTTCAGGTCACCAAAATCTTCGAGACCCATTTCCATTTTTCATTCAATTTGTTCGAATTACCAATATTGTTAAACAAATTAAGACATTTTTCGAATTGGGTTTCGCTCATTTCCCCATATTTGGTTTTCTAGTCACCTATCCTAAGTGGGTTTGGTGTAATGTAATTGTACTTGTCATCGAAAATGTTTCTATGTTGGATTTTCATGCTCAATTTCGTGTAATTGCTTGCTGAAGGTTCTGTCAACCGGACGGGTTTTTTTTATGGAATGAATTTTCACTATTTAATTAATTCATTCGTTCTAGATAACCATTGCCTGCTTCTTTTGTTGCCTCACTGATGATGGTATTGTTAGTCCCCTCCCCAATAAGGAAGCAGATTATGGTGTGAACTAGTGATTTAATTGTCTTTTTCCTTAGGCATTCTGTAAATTTTTTACATATAACAATTACAGGCGTCGGGCATAGCTTCCATTGATGTTAAGAAGCTTAAAGATGCGGGCTTTTGCACAGTTGAAGCTGTTGCTTTCTCACCCAGGAAAGACCTTCTGCAAATCAAAGGAATCAGCGAAGCTAAAGTTGACAAGATCCTTGAAGCAGGCATATTAGCCCCTCCTCCGCATTAATTCTTCCACAGTAGCGACCTTTACTTGTGATAGTATATTAAGTTGTGGATGTTTGTTTTCTCTTGTTCATCAACAGCCTCAAAATTAGTGCCTTTGGGTTTTACTAGTGCTGCTCAACTCCATACTCAGAGACTTGAAATTATTCAAATATCAACGGGGTCAAGAGAGCTTGACAAGATATTGGAAGGTAAGACACATAAAAGCCTAGAAAATTGAATTAACATGGTCATTTGCCCTTGTTTGCAGCTGGTTTGGAACTGAAACATCATATTTTTCACTGTCAATAACTTGGCATGACTTCTTCTATCAGGAGGAATTGAGACAGGTTCTATTACCGAGTTATATGGTGAATTTCGTTCTGGAAAGACTCAGTTGTGTCACACTCTCTGTGTCACTTGCCAGGTAAGTACTTTTCTTTGTGTTATGTAAGTGCTATCTATTGAGTAATATCTGAATATAATCTGGGAGGAGATAGATATCTTAATTTCAGTACTCTTTTTGACTTGATTGAAGGCTGTTAGAGTATAACTGTTCGGACCAGAGAAGGCAAAATAGCCATGTGATTATAAAATATGCAGCTTTGGTGTTTGCTTGTATCATATTAGGATGAGAATTGAGCTGAGAATTATCTGTGTCACTAAATAAATTTTGCCTATGATTTTGTAGCTGTTGTGTTGCCTAACATGTCATTTATAATGCTGACATTGTAGCTGCCACTAGATCAAGGAGGTGGTGAGGGTAAAGCAATGTACATTGATGCTGAGGGCACATTTAGGCCGCAGCGACTCTTACAGATAGCAGACAGGTATAAAAACAATTTCTTGATTTGAAATTTCTTCTCTTTAATGTGTGACATATGATATTTATGTTTCTAAGCTCTACAGGTTTGGATTAAATGGTGCCGATGTATTAGAAAATGTTGCCTATGCCAGAGCATATAACACTGATCATCAATCACGGCTTTTGGTCGAGGCAGCTTCCATGATGGTGGAAACAAGGTGTGGCCTGTCATCATCCTTTTGCTCAATGTTGTCACTATTAGCCAAAGTCTAGATGAATCCTCCTTCATTAACATATGCTGTTGAAACTAGCCATGATTCTGGTCTTCTGTTTGGATTATATCAAAATTGCTTCTAAGCCTTGGATTTTAATGGTCTCTTGTCTACAGGTTTGCTCTGATGATTGTAGACAGTGCTACTGCTCTCTACAGGACAGACTTTTCTGGAAGGGGGGAACTTTCTGCCCGGCAAATGCATCTAGCAAAATTTCTTCGGAGCCTTCAGAAGTTAGCAGATGAGGTAACAGTCCATGGGTTGCTGCCATTTTAGCTATACTTGTAGGCTGAACTTGTTCAAAATTCTTGGTTATGTTGTTACAAATTTGGAGATAACATGAATGACTCTTTAAAACAATGATAAATTTTCTTTTGATTCTGCCAAATGATATACAGAATAATTGGAGCTAATAACTTGTTCCCTTGCTGTAACTGTAGTTTGGTTTGGCTGTTGTCATAACAAACCAAGTAGTTTCACAAGTAGATGGTTCTGCAGTCTTTGCTGGCCCTCAGATCAAACCTATTGGTGGCAACATTATGGCTCATGCAACAACAACGAGGTCTAAACTCCAAAATATCATATGTTAATCTTCTCTGCTTTCCTAAGTAAGTTCTTACATTGGATGTTAATTACTTGTCACAGGCTAGCTGTCCGAAAAGGGAGAGGGGAAGAACGCATCTGCAAAGTTATAAGTTCTCCTTGTTTGGCTGAAGCTGAAGCAAGGTTTCAAATTTGTGCAGAAGGTGTAGCGGATGTCAAGGACTGACCAGTTTCAGCATATTATGTCTGAAATTTGATGTTGTTTTTGTTCATCATGTCCCCTTGTAATTGTAACTTGGATCTGCAAGAATGCAGTGCCGAATTTTGCCAATTTTTCTTTTTCTGATATAGTGGCTATCATTCTTAAAGCTGATGTGAAGTCTGCTCCCCTTCTTTTCTATAAAATTTCCTTGAATCTGTATCATCTCTTTTTCTTTTATCTTATGTTTCTGTTATATTGAAGATGAACAGACACAAAATCTCTGTGTTTTGGAACTCGGAATACCTTTTTTATATATAATAGGATATGCAAAAAAAACTTGTATTTTTATCTTCCTATGTAAGAGAAAAATAACTAAAAGGAAAAGGACATGATACAAATTTAATTTCCTTGTATTTTATAGTATCTTTTTTCTTATCATTGTTGATTGCGCTTTTTGCTATTCTTGTATTATCAATCTTATGGACGTAGAGTTTGGCGATGATGGTCAAGTTCATTGCAATGTGAAAAGATCTGTAGATAGAAGTTTTATGAAGACAATCAAATGCTAAATACCTTTCATTCATTAAGGTAAATTCTTAACATTGGCATGAAGACCATTGAAATCTATTGTATGTCTTCACCTTTGTATTTCTTCGTCTTGGGGAGAATTGGAATCAAATGAATTAAGTTAAAAGGCATTGTGCTCTCTTACATATTTTAATCTTTTTTTCCATATTGCAAATTCTTAGCCTTGTAAAACTTGTTTTTTTTAATAAATTCTTTTTAAGGGATCATGGCGAATCTTTGCATTCTTATCCTACAAGTTGCATTCAATTAACTTCTGAGTGATTGTTTGTAATAAAGTTATTTAAGACATGAGAATTTCATATAAAATTTGTATTGTCAATCTTATATATACGGAGTTTGGTGATGATGGTCGAGTTCCACTACAATGAAAAAATATGCAAATAAAAGTTTTATGGAGACAACCAAATGCTAAATACCTTTCATTCATAAAGGTAATTCCTAACATCCACATGAAGACCACTGAAATCTATTGTATTTCTTTATTTCAGAGAGAATTGGAATGAAATGAATTAAGTGAAAAAGGTTCGATTTCCCTTACATATTTAATTTTTTTTTTCCATATTGCAAACTCTTAGCCTCGTAAAACTTGTTTTCTTAATAAATTCTTCTTTTTAAGGGATTGTACCGAATGTTTACATTCTTATTATACAAGTTGAATTCAATTAACTTCTAAATGAATTTATATGAAAAAGTTGTTTGTATTAAAGTTATTTATGAATTGCGTTACCTAACATCTGTGTTCAAATTAAATATATATTATCAAACTTATAGATGGCTTTTTGCCTTAGCTGGTGTTAATTTAAAAAATATTTGTTTAAATGGGGTTGAAGTATAACTATTTTTGTGGTGGAATAAAGATTAGAAAAATGTTGGTTTAAGTAATATTGTGGATTAAATTTTAACTGGGCCATGTTGCACTAGTAACATCAATTATCCAAGTGTCACAAGTCAGTCCTGTGAACCAATTCAACAGGTAAATGTACTCGATTTTGGACAAAATTTGGTATAAAAATCAAGCATGACTAGGAGGCCTTGTGGGGTGAATTTGAGAGCAAATACACTTGTAGATTACTTTTCTGAATTTTTTCCATTTTAGGAGTATTTATTTCCTTTTAACATTGATCATATGTCCAATACAAGTAGATAAGTACGTGGTTGCGATCCTTGCATTTTTATTTTTATGTCCATATAAGATAGCGCATTAGAACTCTTAGGAACTAGGAGAAAAATTCTTATGTCAATTGGGAAAAAATATATCTATTCTTATTGATAAGGCTTTCATTTAGAATGCTATTTAGGGGAGCGAGTCAGTGACCTGCTGAGCATTGTGACTCGAGCTAGGGATCAGAGTGTGGAGCTTAGAAATACTCCCCCTATGCACTTAAAACTATGCAATGAGACATATATTAATAAAACAGAGTTATCCCTCTTCTTATTTTCTTTTTTAAAAAAAAAGTTCCTTCTTGATATGCATTAGAGGCTTCTTGTGTAGCATATTCTTTGAAACTCGATATACACTAATACTTTGACTATACACTCATATTAGCTTGCGAACATGTTGCGCATGAGATTCTGGTTATATTATGGGCATTTTTGAATCTATACAAATGGGTTGGCAAAAGCCCAATAGATGAGTCCAATTGGATAAACCCTAGCTCGTCCAAGACTGAGGTCGCTAACAAAAGAACCAGATCGCCAACTGCAAGCTTAGATTGCAAAACAAAGGTTAAGGCGGTGACTCCAGGTGGATTGACAATGAGCTCCAACCTACTGGTCGAAATATGTCACCTCAGCCATCTTCCAGAAAACTCACTTTGGTTAAACCCATGAACGGGATCAACTTGCAAATATCAACTTGCATAGCCAATTTACATACGACAACTTACAAAAATCAACTTGTAATCAGTTTATTATTTTCCTTTTCTGGAACACACTAAGATTGTACACCCCAATAGCTATAAATAGGGTTTAAGATCATTGTAGAAAGAAATGCCAATTCTAGGCAAAATCCACATAGAGAAACATATACTCTGTAAAAACATTATCAGAAATACATTATCATGGACGTAGGGGTTGACAATCGACTTTAGTTGAACCATGTTGAAAAACTCTCAATGTCTTTTCTCCCTATTCTTCCTCTTGCCTTCCCTATCTCCTTATCATATCTCTTTCATACTCAACCAGATTGTAGTTTAGGAGTTTATTGAATTTTTATGGTTAATAGAATTTAGACTTACCAAATTCCACCGTCAACATTCTGGCGCTAGAAGGAGAGCCCATACTGTATTTTGATTAATTCTCCATTTAACTACGATGGCTAAGGAAAGAACCACTAGAAGTTCAAACACACTAGTTGACTAGTCGGAAGGTCACGTACAATAGCAGAGGGAACTAACCCTTCTTACGACAGACACTTCCACTGGTCCTACCACACGTATCGCTGTCAGCTTGCCCCTCTCGGCCCATTGCCAACCTGTTGTTATTGTTTTCAGGACTGACGAAATGCAAATGTTACGCCAACATCAGGGAATGTTTGAGAACACAGTGAAAGAATTGACTTAGGCGGTTAGGATGCTGACACAAGCACAAGCCTTGGGCATGCAAAAGCAGGTTAAGGTCGCTACACCTAGAGGAGAACCACGACGCGCTAATTCAGTTTACTCTTCCCATTCATAAACAAAATCGGAGGTTAGATAAGCTTGAGAAAACCATGATGGTTCACGATGTGAGAGTTTACATCAAGCAAAAGGCTCAAGTAAGTCCAGCTAAGGACATACCTCAGGTTGCTACTCTCATGCCCAAAGAAGTAAAAAGAGCCAACAAACTTCTAGCCTGAGATCTGAGACATAAGATTCGGTGGTAGCAAAGCTACTCTAGAGGGTAAAACAATTAGTGGAGCACCCTTGAGCTCAGAGTAGCCAAGATCGATACAAGGAGAGGAGTCCCTTCACTAGAGAAATAGAGATACCTCTCCCTCGTAAATTCAAAATCCCTACAATCTTGTAATATAATGGGGATAATGATCTATATGATCATCTAGATGCATTTAATGTACAAATGGATCTTTAGACAACCAATCCACTGGTCAAATGTCGTGTCTTCCCAACCACCCTTGGAGACATGACTCAAACGTGATTCAGGAGTCTCCTAACTCATAGCATTCATAGTTGGAAAGAATGCCAGGAAAAATTCATTAACCAATATAAAGCGTTGAGAAGGTAACTCGCACCATTCTGCCATCTTGTAATAATTTTTCAGTGGAAGAATGAATCGCTAAAAGACTACATCACTTGGTTCAGACACGAGGTCAACAATAGGGAGAATCCATCTGATGAGAGTATCCTAACAATGATCTCAGCTAAACTCCGCAAGGATGGAAAGCTATATAAGAACATATACAAATCTCCATTAAAGAACTTGGGCAAGTTTTACGAATTAGTTGTCAAATAGATCAGGTAGGAAGAGACCTTCAGTCCAAAGAAGTCCGATCATAAGGATGAGGCAAACAGCTCTGATCATAGTAAAAAGAGAAGCAATGACAGAAATGGCAAAGGTAGTTCTGATAACTAGCCTGTGAAAAAGGTCAGGACTGAGCGACCTGAGTCTCAAGGTCACCATAATAGTTACAACATCCTATCTGACACTTAGGATAGGATATTTGCAACAGAAAATGATAAAGAGGACTTCAGGACACCTAGCCCTGTAAAGAGTTCCCACTGGTGCAGAAACATAAGCAAGTTTTGCACCTATCACAATGAGGTTGGGCACAACACTTCGAATTGCTGGGCACTCAAAGATGTGGTTAAGGATCTGATCAAAAGAGGTTACTTAAAACATTATATGGTACAACCTGCAGGACAATGACCTCAACAATTTCAACAAGCTCCTGATCAAGAGTAGGCGCTTACAATGAAAACCATATTTTAACCTCATGATGTTAATCAAAAACCAGTGAAAGTATCTCAAATCTTTATCTACTAATTTTTGAATTTTTAGCAATGTGTTTTACAGGAAATGAGCTATTCTTAGTATTGACAAAGTTATGATGAGCTCTTGTACTTCTAATCTGGAAGCAAACATTTAATCATGGCATGCCAACGGAGACGCATCCATGTAATCTACCAAGCATTCAACTTGACAAATATACACTATCTTAATTGATGAATATACATTGTTAAGATAAGCTAGCTCAAACTCAACATGTATATGACCAACTTTCAAGTACTGTATGCATGCGACCTCCTACTTGGCACGTATGTGACCAACTCTCAGGCACCACATGCATGCGACCATCTACTTAGCATGCATATAATTAACTCTCAAGCAGCGTTTACATGTGACCTCCTACTTAGCACTCATGTGACCAACTCTTAGGCACCACATGCATGCAACCATCTACTCAGCATGCATACGACCAACTCTCAGGCACGGTATGCATGTGACCTCCTACTCAGCAAGTATGTGACCAACTCTTAGGCACCGTATGCATGCAACCGTCTACTCAACATGCATACAACCTACTCTCTTGACACCATATGCATGCAAACTATTACTCAGGTGCTACGATGCTAAAACTCATTACAAATTGAGGCTCTAAGCCAACTAAGGGGTGAAGGCGCTAAAATAAACTCATTGCTTGTTAAGGCGGATCCATGCGACCTAATACTTGAAAGCGCAGCTCTCATTCGACCTAATACTTAAAGGTGCAGCTCTAATGCGACCTGATATTTGAAGGCATAACTCTTATGCGATCTAATACTTGAAAGCATAACTCTTATATGACCTACAACTAGGTGCAACTCTTATACGACCTACCTGGACACTCTGTTCATACTAGTTGAGGCACTCTGGTACTCACACTTATCACCAACTGAGGCACTTCGATGCTTGGATTCATTGACAATCGAGACGAGTTAATGTGATTGATTGGTTATGCAATTTAACTAATATTTATTTAGCTGTGATTTGTAGGAATTTATTTAGCCTACATGTTATCTTCTGCAATGTATAGAGCATCCAACATGATGCGCTTGGAAAAACAAGGAAATATGAAAATTTTCATTAAAAAAAAAACTTCATTCAACGAGGTAGACTTATACATGAAAATTCAAGAATATAAGTTAGAATAAGCTTATAGGTATCATGTCCTAAAAAGAATGCTAGCTTCAAAAAACTAAACCATGGTAGTTGAAAGATGAATGAGCAGGCAAATTGCTCAAGCCTTTTTTTGTCCTCCTCCTAAGCTAGGAGTTCCTCCCTCAGTTTTATTACCCCCAAGGTATTTAGAGAAACCAAAATGGTTAATGCACCGTGCAAGGAGGCAAAAGAACACAACTGGAAGGGTTGAATTCAATAGTATAACCATGAGGAGGTTATGAAAATTGTAACAAAGCTTCCCAGAATCCTTAGAGAGGAAACGTCCATGGGAACTTCCTATGTAGCAGGCCATACATGTCTCATAGCACTTCATCAGAGATCCGGATCATTAGAAACATGGACGGTTCAACTAATGCACCTATTAGACCATCCTATGAAAAAGGAAAGAAGGTCCTCCACACCTTATATAGACTAGTCCAACTTCATCGATGGATCCAGAGACTATCCAGCTACCCTTGATCAAATGGTCCAGCAAAAAGTAAGGCTACCACACCAATGGCTATAAAACATGCACATTAAATGCATGGTCTGGTGCAGATAAAATAGTAAGGCAAAAAGTCTGAATGACAACACTGCAAATTACAATCATCAGCTTTTGCTAGCAAACTTCTACTCCCAGTCCACATAACAAATTGAGAGCTGGAGGGCTAATGTTGTATGTATTTTTGGATCTATGCAAATGGGCTGGCAAAAGCGCAATAGATGAGTCCAATTGGATAAGGCCCAACTCGTCCAAGACTGAGGTCATGAACAAAGGAATCATATCGCCAACCGCAAACTCAGATCGTAAAACAAAGGTCAAGGTGGTGGCTCCAGATTGATTAACAACGAGCTCCAGCCCATTGGTCAGAACATGTCACCTCAACCATCTTTCAGAAAACTCACTTTGGTTAAATCCGAAAATAGGACCAACTTACAAATATTAACTTACATGGCCAACTTACGTATGATAACTTACAAAAACTAACTTGTAATTAGTTTATTACTTTCTTTTTCTAGAACACACTAAGATTATACACTCTAGCAACTATAAATAGGGGTTAAGATCATTGTAGAAAGAGAGGCCAGTTCCAGGCAAAATCCCCATAGAGAAACGTGTACTCTATAAACACATTCTTAGAAATACATTACTATGGATGTAGGGGTCGACAATTGACTTTAGTTGAAAATTGTTAAAAAACTCTCGATGTCTTTTCTCCTTATTCTTCCTCTTGCCTTCCCCCTCTCCTCATCATATCTCTTTCATACTCAATCGGATTGCAGTTTGAGGGTTTACTAAACTTTTCTAGTTGACAGAATTTAGGCTTACCAGATTCCACCGTCAATAGGTTGTATGGATGATAAAATTATTAATGCCCCAAATATTTATTCAAGTATGGCTCGAATTTAATGGAAGGCTGACATGTCGGTCAAAAGTTAGCATCATGCACCACATGGTTTCTGTTGGAGAGCTACCGACCCATGATACCAAGGCAGGCAATGTTGTCTATGGCAATGCTGCCAAGCAACTGGCCATGGTCAGTATTGCTCTGACCAACACCACCTACCTAGGTAGGTCACATTGCTCAAAGTAACGTTGCCATGCCTGCATGCTTGACAAGCTTGCTCGCTAACTCACTATTGCCTCACTAAAAAGCCTGTTTCATTTATTTATTTTTTACTATTGATCTATGAATCCTTTTGTTTCTTTCTCACATTATAAATATACCTTCTCTTCTTCACTTCGCAAACAATTCTCTTCTTCTACAACTTCTTCATAGTCCTCTTCTTCACTTCTTTTTTCATTTCTTTGCTTCTCTACTTCTTCATCTTTCTCATCCATTTTATCTTGTAAACTTTCCTTTAAGCAACATTTATTTCCTTTTTTGACAAATTGTGATGTAAGTTTCTGTATTCTTATTTATCGTTACTTTTGTTTAAAAATTATTTTAATATATTTTCCTGTAGTTAAGTCTTATTTTGCATGATTAATGATGCATTAATTTGATTAATTATTATGTATTATTCTATGTAAATTTTTTTATATGAAAAATTAATTATCTATCTTACATGTATAGTAATAGAATTAATTTTTTTTCTTGCACTGGTAGTGATAGAAGATTTGAAGTTTTAATAATTTTAGTTTTGAAATGATTATGTTAGGGAAATAAAATTATGATTTGAAATAGATAGCAGGTGGAAAAATGAGAGAATTAATTGGTTAATCAATTAATACCTTTTACATTAAAATTTATTATATTAGCCGGTGATATTTATGAAAAAGTTAATTTTCTTAAGTATATTTATTTTTTTTGAAAGTTTAGTATTTAAATTTTTTATTCGTGGTGGAATTTTATTTATATAGTATGTATCATAGATTTTTTATTTGTATGAGACTTATGTTATTTTTTTTTAAAAAAAGGAGACATATATGTTATATATTTTTCATTGACACATTGATGCTCTATTGTAATAGAAAATATGTATTGATTCCCATAACATTTCTTTTTTTAAAAAAATAGTTATTTGTGACATATTACCTAGTTATTTTATACTAATTTTACTATAATTATCTAGATTCAAAAATGTCTGCATACTCGATCATAATTATTTACAGTAATGAAAAAATATATGATGGTCATGAAGAGTTGATCTTTGAATATTCAGATCCAAAAGCCTTTTGGTTAGACAAGAATACAAGATTAAATGATATTAGGAGGAAAATTATGTCAAAGTTGAAAGTAGAAGCTGGAAGACATATCTTGTCTATTACGCATAGGTTTCCTATATCATGCCACAATACTATACATTACCAACAGTTTAGATTGCTTGACAATGATGATGTAAGCACCATATTTTGTTTTCGTGATCAATTTCCTAACCTTAATGCACTGGAATTATATATTGAGTTTGAAATGGATGACATAGTAAACAAAGAGATTAATATGGCCATACCAACTTGGAGATAATGGTTTTGAGGCAATAGATTTGAATTCTCAATATGTGAAAATATTCTCTCAACAAAGTTATTGTCACACTATCCATAATTTTGGTCGCCTATCAAACCGTGGTGTGATGGGCACTATAATGTAGGGTGATAACGAGCTGTATTTAGACCCACCCAGCATAGACCATTTATACAAAGATGTTAAGGATAATGATGAACCACTATTAGATGGTCTCAGAGTTGAGGAGGAGGAGGGAGTTATCAAACCATTATCATCATATGTACTTCTATCATTACATTTGTCATTTGTTAATTGGGAAGCATTGGATAAACCTGAAAATCAACTAGTTGAAAATCCCACTCGGACTGATGGGCAGGAATTTTATGTTGGTTTAGAATTTAAGAGCAAAAAAGATGTCCAGCTAGCCTTGAAATAATATGTAATTAGTATGCACCAAAATTTCAAGAACTGAGAGTCAAAATCGACATTTATAGATGTGTATTGTGCAAAATATGATACAGAAGGCAAATGATGGCTCAAGGCAAGCTTTAATTTCAAGAAAGATTATTGGGTTATCCCCCACACCTATGTTGCTATAAGTATGTCACAAGATCATAAGCAAATGGACTCTGGTTTCATGGTTTCATGCTATGCGGAGCAAGTAAGAACCACACCGAACCTTCTTGTGGTAGAGATAATACTAACGATAGAATCACAGTTCTCTTGCCAAGTTTCCTACAAGAAAGCTTGGCTAGGAAAATAATAAGCTATTAGTCGAATATATGGTGGTTAAGATGACTCGTACTACCAGTTACTAAGATGGTTTGCAACAATGAGATAAGCAAACCCAAAAACCATTTTGCAATTGCAAACTGGGGATGCATATTGAGAACAATATTTTGACCCTAGTAATATAAAGTCTGAGAGGCTATTCTGGGTATGTAAACCTTGCATTGATGCATTTCCCTTCTACAAGTCGATGCTACAAGTTGATGGAACCTTCTTGTATAGGAAGTTCAAGCACAAACTACTAATTGCAACCACACAAGTTAGGAATTGCAAAATATTACCAATTGCCTTTGCAATTGTTGAAGCAGAGAACAGATTAAGTTGGTTATGGTTCATGAGTATGATTTAAATGCACATCACCAATGTCGATAGACTATGCCTGATATTTGATCGTCATGACGAGATTATGGCAACAGTTAAGGATGAGTTCCTTGGATGGTAGCCACCTCACAGTCACTGTCAGTTTTATATCTGCTATATGGCTAGCAACTTCAACAGGTATTTCAAAAATACAGCTTTTAAGAGATCATTACAAATATAGCATGTCATTGAAATGTAATGTGTCATTGAAACACTCTATTACTATTTATGTATTTTAAGGCTACATTCAAATGCCTGTGCTATTGTAATGCAATGTGTCATTGAAACACTTTATTACTATCGATGTATTTTAAGGCTACATTCGGATGTCCATGCTATTGTAATGTAATGTGTCATTGGAACACTTTATTACTATTAATGTATTTTAAGTTTGGACATGGATGTATGTTATCTACCAGTTATTATGCATGAATTTATATTAGAAGACATATATAATCAATCAATGTAGTCATAATAGTTCATAATATAAATAGGTGGAATAACACAACATTAGACATTAACATTTATGAATAATAACGTTTACAAACAACAACATAGCAGATAACAACATTCACACTAGTTCGACTTAGATTTGTATTGATGCTCTTATTGTCGACATGGGGGTGAACGTTCTTATTATCCTATATGTCTAATCACACATCCACTCGAGCTGTAACGAACTCCTGCATCGTGAGCTTGACAACCAGGCTGCACTTGAGTTGGACCTAGAGGATTAGGTAGAGGCTTGGTCATTATCACATAAGCGTATGCTAAAGATGGAGTTGTTGATTGCACACCAAATTCAATGTTATGCAATGAAGAGGAGAAAATTAACTAGCCCAAAAACATGTTTGAGCCTCCTCCTAGTGGTGAAAGCAAAGGTGGTTGTGGAAACCCATGCAAAAGCTCTTCGCCATATATATATGGTTATGGATTGGGGTTATGGTATGTACAACCGGCCTACCTCACCATATGATTATAAGGAGTTATGCCCCGGCATCCCACATCGGCTAAGTTTGGATAGGGAAAGGTCCTTATAAGGGAGGAATGTCCTCACCTTACAGAGGCCTTTTAAAATCGTGAAGGGTGTGACCCCAGAGTGGACAATATCTACTAGGACCTTATAGTGGTATTAGAGCCAGGTCAGGCCTCTGGTCTGATGGGTCAGGGGCATGTAAGAAGTTACACCTCAGCATCCCACATCGGCTAAGTCTGAATAGGGAAAGGTCCTTATAAGGGAGGAATGTCCTCACCTTGCAAAGGCCTTTTAAAACTGTGAAGGGTGTGACCCCAGAGCGGATAATATCTGCTGGGACCTTATAATAATGTGGCACCAAATGCATATTCCCTTCTATATGTATATTATGATAAAAAAGGAGCATGTGATCTGTATGACATGTTCACTTCATCATGTGCCTGAGTGGTTGCAATATTTGAAAGTCCCATATCACCTGCACATTCTTCATTTTGCTGGCGTCTTCTGTAGGCATGTTTACCTATAGCAATTGGATCGACATGAACTACTAGCCTTTGAACATTAAACAATAGAGGCAGGATGTGAGTATACTGAGCTTTGAATCTATGATGCTCATTTGTAATATCCACTAAGTTAATGTCGATTTGTCCAACCGTAGGCCATAATATACTTTCAACATCGACAAGGGCCATATGCTCCAATTCCATTCCCAAGTCAGTCTATCATACAAATAGAAGAAAGAAATTATTAACTATTATATCTCAATTCAATCTATATAATTAGTTTAAACACAATAAATCATACCACTAAATCCTTTATTGCATCATTTGGAGTAATCCAGTGTCTTATTACTACTCTATACCATCTCATGTACTCATCATTGTAGTACAATGGTTTGATGCTAGCACTCCATGCAGGATTCATTGTCATTGGTTGTTCTAAAATTGAATTCTTTACCTTGTAGTGTGTACTCTTGTAGAGTATTATCCATATCTAAGTCGCAGGATATAGGTTGTTGAAAACTAAATTGCCTCATTACTCTATCCAAGCTGTGCCACTTAACAATATGGAAACATATCAAAGGCACTTGTGAACATCAGATCTCCTGTTTTGCTATACAACAATTTTGTAAGGTCGTTAACGTATCACCCCTAAAAGGTTCCCAAATAATCTGCCATCATAAATCACAATTACAATTAGTGCCACAAATAGAAATTAAAATTCATGCAATAAATGACAATAATGTAATAAGGTCAATCATTCATACTTGGTCCCACTTTAAGCGATCAAGTGAAGCACTAAATGTACTTAACACGTGGCTTAGAGTTATCCTTGTATCCTGAGCGTCGTGCCATCTGAAAGCTAAGGGTATCTATCCCAAGCCCATATATGGACTAGCAACATGTATCTAAAAATGTCATTCCATTTTGCCTTAGATGCCTGACATAACTTTCTATAAGTCCATTACAAGATCGCTGACTTCCAACTATATCTCCCAACATATTGTAAATTGGCTAACAGGGGCAAAAACATCAGATGCACATAATGGGTTGACTTATTATTACATAATATTGCATCTAATAATCTTAAAGTGTAGGCGCGTGTGTATTGTTGCACAGTCTCTTCATTAGCATTATCTAGGAAAACATCAATTTGTTTTTGTAACCTTGTTAGGCTAAGCTTTTTGGCCATTGATGAAACAATGCTCATTTGGTAGAACATCATCCAACAATATCTCACACACTACGTACCATGGCATTTGAGTCATGAAAATCACCATATCACCATCCACTGGGAGTCCTAATTGGACTTTTTCATATTGCAATGTGATCATCATTTTTACCTATAATTTGTGGAATTTATATGTCTCCAATTGTCATCTCTCAATAAGTGCACTAATGATGGACCAATGAATGTTTATATGTCTAATTCTCAAAACACCACAAATCCTGCTGACTAAAGATAAGGATTCATTCGCAGGTCAGGGGGTAAAATGTGATCTAAGTTTCTAAAATGGAGCATTTGGTCAACCTACACATAAAAAAAAATGGGATGAGGTATTGAAAATAACAGAGAAATTGAACAAATTTTTTGAATGATCAACTTTTATTAGTATTATTAACCTTATCCTTTCATCATATTGATTTTAAAATATGCTGGTGTTGCAATCAAAGCAACGAGTCATGTCTTAGACTGGGATTTAAAAGATAAGTGTGTTTATCCGACATTCTAAAAATAACAATCTTGCTATGTGTTAATAAATAGGTTAGTTAGTTAAAGAGATAAGCCTATGTAGGATAAGTGATAAGCCTATGTAGGTTAGGATAAATGATAAGTCCAGATTTATTAGAATCCTATTTGATCTTTATCTCTTGTACACATTTTTATTATAAATACATATGCTTGGCTCATTA
>JANHAO010003621.1:0-25997 GCA_026873985.1 Saraca asoca | reverse complement strand
CCCATAACCCTGTATGGAATTGACTGAATGAGATAACTTCTCACCACGGGCATCATCTTACGTATGCAATACACGATGAATGCAAGATAAGATGAATGTACAACCTTTTATATCCAAATGCACAGAATGTATGGTCCAGGATGTGCTAGAACTCAATCAAATTGGTCTAGGGCACCCATCCAAACTAACAATTATGATATGCTAGCTCCCTAGCATCTCATCCTGAACCTTGTGGATTAGCGCTACAGCTCGCTCTTTGCATCCACAGATTGTGCATAATGGATCCCTCCAGGATCATCTCGGTCCCCTCCAAGTTTACTCCTCTGAGTAAAATTTATGCCCTCTAACATGATTTTGGACTTCTCTAATAAGATTTGTCCATTTAACATATCATAAAAGATGTGTCATCCTGTAGGATGTATTTACTGTTTGTTGTGGCCACGCTTTCTCAAGCATGACTATGGCTTCGCCTTTTAGGCTTAATCGGTAGTTAATATGTCCCTCATAGACATGCTCAAGCTTTCTCCACAAGATCAAAGCTTCTCTTAGGGCTTTCACTCACTAAATAGGCTGTCAATTCTCTCACCCTCATGAGTGGTTTGCATTTCCTCTAATGCCTACTATGAATGAGCCTATAATTAATGTATCGTGTTGTACAGTAAGTCCATCATCTTCTGCATATGTTTGCACTCAATGCATTGTTAATGTTTTCTTGAATGTAATATCTCACACACTAGCCTGCGAATTGCTCCAACCTTTTGCACCTCTCTCAATCAAGTCCTTAACAACATCTCTTTGCTATTTTTCATGAGTGTTTGCTTGATTCACAAGTTTCATATGCTTTCGATAAGCCAAATCTACCCCAATCATGGTCCACCCAATCTGCTCTCTCTAGCACAATCGAGCTCTGATCTAACTATCATGATTGGTGTTGAAAGCTCTCCTCACCAACATGACACTCTTGTCGCCCATCCTACCTACTTCATCACCCTACCTATTCCTCTGAGAGCTTGGTGAGACACGAGCGCTCAATGAGATAAACACTTGGCATGAAACAATCTTAGGTGGCAAACTTTAGTACCTACTTAAGTACTTTGTTATGGGACAGAGCCCTTAAGCGGAGAGTCATGCTTCACCACTGTTCACATGCAAGAGTTCCCAAGGATCGAATTGTGAGATCCTTTGCTCTAATACAAATTGTCATGAGTTGATAGCTCTCTAGTCAAAACCACGTAGCACATGATGCCAACTCTTGGCCAACATGTCAGCCTTCCAATAAATTCGAGCCACATTTGGATAGATAATTATAGCATTGACGATTTTATCGCCCATACAATCAAAATCTCATGCACAACTTGTCAACAAGCCAACATGAGCGAGTAGTAGAAGCATTAGCGTATACCGAGTCTCAAAAAATATGCCACATAATAAGCCTTTAGTGTTTATCAAAAAGGGACTTTTTTAAAAATAAGGAGAAGGACAACTCCATTTTACTATTATATGTCTCATTACATAGTTTTGAGTATGTAAAGGGAGTATTTCTAAACCCCACACTCTGATCCCTAACCTGAGTCACAATGCCCACCTGGTCACCAAACATGTCATCCCTTAAAAAATATTCTAAGTAAAAATTCTAATAGTAAAAGTAGACATATTTTTTCGCAATTGACATAAGGACTTTTTTCCTATCTCCTAAATGTTTTAATACGTCATCTCATATAGATACGAAGATAAAAATATAAGAATCATAACTATGTACTTTTGTACATGTACTAAAGATATAAATACTCCCAAAACGAGAAAAATTTGAAAAAATAATTTATAAATACATTTGTTCGTAAATTTGCACCATAAGACCTCGTTTTCATATTTGATTTTTATACTAAATTTCGTCCAAAATCAAACATGTTTATCTGCCGAATTGATTCACGAAACCGACATTAAACCACTTCTAATCAACCAATTTTGAATTCAATCTTGAATTCAATCGATTAAAGGTTATTGAACATTTTCTATCATCCTGTCCCAAATAAATTAATAGCTTATACAGTGTTAATTTTGTCCAATTTTGAACGTTTTTCTCTGTTAATTTTGTCAAAAAGCAATAACCTTTGTCACACATAATCTAAAGGATAAGAGGATAATCAGATGAAAAGTTAAAACGGACGCTGTCTGGACTCGAACACGAACCTTTGGGGTGTAAAATTAACCTGATAACCAACAACACCACAAGACCGTTCTGTCGTCGTTGCCCCAAGTTTTAATATAATGGTTTAGTAACGGTTTAGCATATTTTCACCGCGTTTCGGGTCCTTGAGGGTGCTCGCTTTTTCGCCAACCTCTCTTTTATCACCTTCTTCCTCCCTCGAGTCGTATTGTTCTTCCAGGAAACCCTAACTTTCTCCTCTTAGTCTTCATTCACAGATCCTTCCCTTCGTTGCAATCTCTTGCTACTGGTTTCTCTTTCTCGAACGTAAATAACCATGTCTGCAGCTTTGGATATGACCCTTGACGACATCATCAAGAACAACAAAAAGTCTGGATCCGGAAATTTCAGGGGTCGTGGCCGAGGCTCCGGACCAGGACCCGCTCGTCGCTTGCCCAACCGTGCTGCCAATCGTGCCGCACCATATAGCACTGCTAAGGTATCTTAACTTTATGGATTCAATTCCTTGCCGTGCCTTCCTTGCATACCGCGTTTCTTATACAAGCATCTTATCAAATAAGAATCCCTATGTTTCTCAGTTCCATGTTAGTTGGGTTTCATTAACCAGAAAGGTAGATTTCGCTTATTCAAATTTTTTGGGCGTCTAGGCACCAGAGACGACATGGCAGCATGATATGTATACAGATCAGGCTGCGCCAGCGTTTCCAGCTCAAGCTGGTCGAGCGTCTTCCATAGAAACAGGGACTAAGCTCTACATCTCTAATTTGGATTACGGTGTTTCGAACGAGGACATTAAGGTACTTCTTTTTTTGGTTATTTTAGGAACTCCGTGTCTGCATCTATGTTTACATCTATATTTAACTTGCTTTCATTATTTCAATTGGTATAATCTGGAATTATAATAATTTTTTTTCAGATGAGTGATGACAAGATGTTATTTTCTCTTCGTTAGAGTGATTTTTATTGGTCAGCGAAGAATTTTGATTGTCACGAATTGATTTTATGTTTGTAAGAAGTAGAGTGGCTGAAGGCAATTTTGTGGGTGTCTTGTTGCTGAATATCATCTTTCATATGCGCAGGAATTGTTTTCTGAGGTTGGTGACTTGAAGCGGTATACAATTCATTATGACCGGAGTGGGAGATCAAAGGTATCTTGTTGTGCTGGCATACTTTGGTCCTGCTGGTCAATTCTCTATGTCCTGGCTGTAGTTTAGGAATACTTTTTTTATTTTTCTTTAGGGTACAGCAGAAGTGGTTTTCTCGCGACGAACAGATGCTGTTGCTGCTGTAAAGCGATACAACAATGTTCAGCTTGACGGGAAACCAATGAAGATAGAGATTGTGGGAACAAACATCACAACACCTGCTATGGGTCCTGCCGCAAATGGAGCTATTGCAAGTTCAAATGGAGTTCCGAGAAAGTAAGAACATCATCAATGAACCATGCCTTAATGACCTGTTTCTCATATATCTGATTTTTAAGATGATATCTTTCCCGTATTTTATGTCTATGTGGGGTGGTTGAGATCTCTAGATGTAGGGGGGATGTATGTTGACAATTTATGTGATGCATTTTGTTCCCACTTTGTGGATGCAATCATGTGATGCTTTAGTTTGATGGAGTTTATTTTTGTGCACTGAAGAGTTTATTGGTCTGAATAAAAATGTGAAGAGGAAGCTTGTTTTCATGTAAACTAAATGTAGACATTGTTGTACTTTCATTCATCTATGAATCCTGGATTTGGCATCTAAAATTTATTTTTTAACATATATTCCAGATGATCTTTTAGTTTTAAGCGATATGGTTTTCAGCAGTATATTCGTCACTCATAATTAAAAATTTCGTTGTCTGTCCAAAACTATTTGTGTACTATATCTGATGTTAGAACCTTTGATCTGGCCTTTTGAGCAGTGGACAAGGGAGAGGTGGGGCACTTGGAAGGACACGTGGTGGAGGAGGTCGAGGACGTGGTGGCATTCGAGGGGGTCGAGGGCATGGAAGAGGTCGTGGTGAAAAGTTTTCTGCAGAGGACCTTGATGCTGATTTGGAGAAGTATCATGCAGAGGCAATGCAATTAAACTGAAGGCATCTGCCATGTTCTGTTTTCTGGCTATTATCTCTGTGGTTGTTAGGTTCATGGTGATGGAACACCATCTATTTATGTATCTTAATCACAGTCCTACTATTTAGAGAGGGGAAGGATTGCTTCTGTCAAAACTGTTTGACTTGATATATGGAGTTTGGGCTTCTGTTGTCAAATATCCTTTTTCCTTGGGTTTGAAATCTGGGATGATGAACAGGAGTCAGCATGTAATCTGCACTCAAGCTTGCTTTCATTGGCTTTAATCATTTGTTTTATTCAACAAGTTGGTTATGGAAGCAGGGACTATGACCTGTCCATGCACAAAGAAAGCATTGGCTGCATGATGTGGAAGGCTGCAGAATTCACCCAAAGCTGCTTTGTGTATTGGTTAAACAGTGGAATCTTCAAATGAGGTAGATTCCCCACCTCATTCTTCCCGATAACCCTAAAAAGCAATCATGTGATATCCTTTTCATAATGTTGCCTGTGCTATAATTGTCTAATAGATACCAGCTAATCAGGTTTGCTGTCCTGAGATGCTCTTGCTTATATATTGTTTTGGCAGAATACTTTTTCCTTGTCTGCTTGGTAATTCCTGTGAAATGGAAACTCTCATCCGTTGAAACTTGACTCGCTGGTTGAGTGCACTGGGTGAGATAAGAACAGGTCAACAGATGAAAATACAGGGAGCCTTCTCGAGTTAATTTGATGTTATGTAGACTCTTTCTGCTGCATTCTGATTCCATTGTCTGTGTTGGAAATCCTGTACTTTTTTTTTTGTTTAATTTAAAATTGACATCCATTGTTCACATCTGTACTTGGTGTAGAAGTTATGTAGTCCATCTTCTCAGAGCATTTTTTTACTGGTGAGAACTAAAATTGAGGTGGAAGCAAGTGGGTGGTTGCGTTATATTTACTATTCAGAAGGGCTGTTAAAGTTACAGGCATCATTGCATTATTCCCCCCAGGATGAGGGGTGCTGTTTTCTGTAGGGATATATGACTTATACCTTGGGGCTGATCACTTCCTTTAAACCCGGTGGGGTCCTTGTCCCTCATTCTTTGAGCTCTTGTGAACTCGGGTGTTATTGAAACAAAAGGAGGTTTTATATCGATTGTGACAGGAGCTATCTGAGCAAATAATCAGTGATCTTGCATAGTTTTCTGGCTGGCTGTTGTTTCCTTGAAACCATGTCATGTTTTCCCTTCAATATCATAGATCTTTTCAACTTGTGAAGGATATTGTATTATTGTGCAAGAGATACCAAGGCAAGTATTGCACTACACTTTACTCCGGCTGTTTAATATCAGTTGGTATGCGGTTTAGATGGATTTCAAGATTTGATGCTGAAATTGTACGTGCCCGGTATTGAGTTTTTGTAGTTGGTAGTTAAGTTATTGGTCATTGCTGCAGTTCAAGCGTCGTATTCTGCATGTTTGAGGAGTGTCTATAATCTGGGCTGTTGATATACCTGGGACTGTTCGAAAGTTTTATATATCAAAAGAGTTGTGAAATTAATGAATTGAAACGGGGAATATCAGATGTGATCTTTTGGATAGTGAATCGCATCCCTACTCTTTACTGCCTTCGGTTATTTTCATCCAAGGTGAAGCCTTTGTTGTCTTCATGTTGTGGTCGTTTCTTTTGAAAGCAACTGTTCTGTCTGGGGTTTGAAGTTGATGGCGGTGTTTATAAGGAGTTAAAAAAAAAAAAAACAACCTTACGGTGCTGACAATTTTTTTTAATTTGAGGGACAATGACGTAACTTTTGTTTATAATTTTTTAGGATAAACTGCACCTTGGGTTCATATTGTTTAAATTCTTCTAAAATGAGTACTTATAACTCTAAAATTCGTAATCTGATTTTTATAATTTAAAATCGTTTCTAATAAAGTGTTAACTGTTAGGATTCATGGTTTGCCCTAAGTTTATTTGGAATTAGATTTTTACAGTTTTGAATCGGTTTTTATCACTAATTTGATTTTTTTTTCTTTCAATATTTTGTTCTTTTTTGGAAATGTATTGTAGTAAATATAAGTTTATTTTTTATTATATTAAATATTTAATATGTATGAAGTGAATCTCAATTTTAATAATAAATTTAAAACTTGTGTTTGGTTATTGTATAGAATTTATGTACATTTATAAATTTAATTTTTGCAAATTAAATGACTAAATAATCATTCAGTTTATTTTATGATATAATTTATGTTTGAAGTTTTATTAATTGTTATTAAAATTTTATTTAATTAAATTTTAAAGTTTGTAAAAATATATTTAAAATTTTATTTTTATTATACTAGATATCAATGTATAGATAGTAAAAAATATAAAATTATGTTTAACTATTATAATTAATTTATGAAATGATTGGTAAAAATTTAATTAAAAATATTTTAAATTATAGAAATTTGATTTGAAATTTTAATAAATTCAGTTGATAATTTGTTCATCATTGAAAATGGATGGATAAAAATCCAATTAAAATGATTTTAAATTATAAGAATTTAATTTTAAATTTTAAATTTTAAATTATAAGTATTCATTTTTAAAAAAATTATTTAATTAAAATTTATGCAAAAATTTTATTTTTATTATACTGAATATCTAAAATATAGAAAACTGAATATCTAAAATATAGAAAATGTATTATAGTTTTAATGGTAAAAAATATAAAAGTTATATTTAACTATTATAATTAATTTATGAAATAATTGGTAAAGATCCAATTAGATACTATTTTAAATTATAACATTTAATTTTAAATTTTAACAAATCCAGCTAACAATCTACGCGTCATTAAAAATGAATAAAATCTTGAAAGTAAAAATCCAATTAAAAATGATTATTCTGATTTTAAATTTTGAAATTTTAATTATTCATTTTTAAAAAATGAAATTATAAAAGATTCATTGTGCAATTTAATCATTTTTTATCAAAATTTATCGTTCTAATAAAAAAAATGTATGATTCTTATAAATTTACTTGGGACTTCACACGGGATACGTGCTCATTGTACTCTGATTCCTGGTCTGTTCATAAGTAGGGCTTACCAACGTCAACATTGCGGATTCAAGACTTGCTACCATAATCATTTCTTTATTCTTTATACCTATACCATCATGGAAGCAGAGAATTATAACCAGATTTCAGGTTCACCACACCTTCGGCCTCCCTTTAGAATTGAACTTACAATAAAAAAAAGTGGGTTTCATATAAATGCATCTGCCGCCAGCTGCCGAGTTTGACGTTTGTGTTTAAAAATATCTTGTATGCAACTAGCCTAACAGGCAACTATTAGAGATGGATTGTTTGTCACGGCTGGCATGATTGTATATAATTCAAAGTCTCCCAGCTAAATTATGATACAATCACATGCAGTTTTAACAGATTGCCACGTATAGGATTACCAAATACTTTTAACACCATTATTATGTATCCCTCGAGACAAAATTAGAGAGGGTGAAGACGCTAATTCATTCTATAAAAGAATGCTTTTATAACTTTTCTTCCCTTTTCAAGACAAATGTGAGAGCTATATGGTTACACAAAACCAGAGACATGACAGTTTAGGATGACTTCCGTTTCGCAAGCTTCTCCCAACTAGAAAAGATCAAACCAAGCGCCGAGTAGAAGACTGCCTTTAGGCAGGAAATCACGAAGTTCCAACAGGAGGAGGGCCAGTACCATGGATATAGCAATCTGAAGAACAGACTTATAAGATGCCGAGGATATCGTCCAACCTGTATTATAGTAATTCTAAGCTAGTTACAAAATGAGAGAAACACTATCAAGTTCATATTATGAAATCAGTTGCAATAATCATTCTCTTGCCCAGCATCACACCAAAGCTTTCAAGGGTGGATTAAACGGTAAGGATGAATGTTGTATCTTAAAATTTATATTAAGAATGTCTGGCTTAGGAAATATAGTACTTTACGGTAACAATATTTGTATCAACAAAAAAAGAACCACTCACAGGGAAAAGCAAATCTAGTGCTTCCCAGGCAGCATGGCGAACAGCTCTGGTGGGATACATTGGGCCACCGGGAGAAGTGAAACTGTACAGACAACTTTTCAGTCTCGTACTTGTCGTCATTCTCAATTCCATACCTGTAGAACGACCACGTTCAGAAATAGCCAAAGCTTGGCAAGACGAGTTGTCAAACTAAAAGCATCTGAAAAGGCTGAAATATAGTACCTTGAAGTACTTTAATCTGTGAGAGGTAATGCAGCAACACTGGTTCCACCTTTAACTTCTGAAGCTGATCAATCAAAGAATTTCAACAACTCAATGAAAGAATTTCAACAACCTGACATTAAGGACAGTATCCTCCTTTCTTAATAGCAACACCTGATAATGACTATTACTCAGATGGCTATCCTAATGTACCTGATCTGTGAGTTCACTAACAAATATATCTGCAGCACCACCAACCAAGAAAGCATTTGGAAAAACAGGAAATTGTTTCAAGAAGCTCTCCAACTTGTCATCTGCAAGTAAAATAATATATTAAGGAAGGATATTGCAATGCTATTCATGGGCTAGTTTGTTGGTTAAGATGTCTACCTGAGTTGTAAAACAGAATGAACCTTGAAAGCAACAGATACATATCTCGCTGAGCCTGAGAATTCAACAGCAATTAATTTTGAATGTCGTTGCTGGTAGGAATAACACACCAACTCAAGTTATCATTGGTGCAACTCATATTTTGTTCTTAGACAAAAGATGCCTATTTTAAATGAACTAAACAAAATATAAAAGGGTAATCTGACCTGCACAGGAATTTTATTCAATCGAGTGTGCTCCAATGCAACATCATCCAGGAGGTACTGAAAACAGAAAAAAAAAAAAAAAGCAATATGCAAATATATTAGGAAAGGACAGCATTGATTACATTATTGTTCAAATAAAAACATATTCATCCAAATAAACATGGATTTTTCTGTATGACTCTTACATGAAAGAGGGACTGGAAACACCTCGTGTTTGTTTGAATGTCAATCCTGCACATGGTCAAACTCAAAATTATAATTGGAATATCATCTGAGGACTTAATTTATGAAAGTATGCTATATCTACTGTAGATTCTCTGGGCTTCTATTCCATGGTGATGATCTCTCGATAATGTTTACCACCTCTCTCTTATGGGAGGGGGCAAGCTTCAATAAGTCACCATTGAGTTGACCAACACCAAAAGGATGATACAGAAATTGAAAAGAAAATTAATCAAGAGTTAGATAATTGCCTTTTAGAAGTCAAATAGAGCAAGATAGGTAGTTCTATGAACAAGTTTAGTTAATAGACTATTACAGCAAAATGAAAAGCTTAATCAATATATGTGTGATATTTTTTGTCCATGCATGGTATATTGAAGTTAAACATAATTGCAACTTGTTAAAACCAACCAATCTAAATCAAGGCTTGCCTCTTTAAGATTTAAATTTTGCAACCTAAATCCTATCTTGCCATTACAAGTAAAAGCCCATTATTTAGCTTCATTTTAAAAAACGGCTTGTATACATACCAGAAAACATTTGTAGCACCTTGAACCAGAGCAGATGAATAACGGAGGAGGATGTCTGGGTTATCAAGTTGAACTTCAAATAACTGAAAGCAAAAAAATCTGCCTTGGCATCATTGAGTTATTATTTTGAGAGTTGAATTTGCATCTTTTATTCTATGAAGATTGATGCCTACGAATATTGACTTTCATAAGGAAAGACGAAATTTAAGCTTAGAATAAAACATACTAATTACCATTGTCAAACTTCCATCTTCAAAGGAAGAGCAAAGTGAAATATACAAGGGGAATAGCTTAATAGCTATAAAATTCCAAGGAAACAACATATCTATGGGCAAAACCTCTAGTTTTGAGGGTCATGTCAACCATCACTAGAATAAAAAACATGATTAACAGCTACTGGTTGTATGGATGGCATGATGATCACGAGGGAAACAATGACATCCACTGCATTTCCAATAGTTCCCTGTTATTGATCTAAACAAATAAATGGAAATTACGGAATCTAGGCATGGAAAAAATAGGGTAACTAGTCACTTTTGGCTATCAAATTAACTTTAAAATTGTTCACAACTGGTGATGAAAGATTATACAACCAACACGGATATCAAGAAAGCAATGCTCACATACCCACTTGTGAAACAGCAGGGCAAAGATATGTGAAGCAAATGACTGGCTCCAGAGTAGGACAATCAAGTCAATGATAGGCTTTCCACTCTCAGGCACTTGGACAAAATAATCAGCAAGCACATCATAGAAACATAATCGACCATCATTAAAATCCTGTGCTGGAGAAATCGCTTCTTCTTCTTTGCTAAAAATTATCTCTGTTTTTGCAAGTAAAGAAATACACTTGGTAACCCTGTTTTGGAAAATGAAAGAATACGCAGAATTACCCCTACCCAAACAAAAAACTGTTTCTGACAACTGTGGTTAGTGTTAAATCTGGTATAATTATTCAACTGTTTTAATTGTGAATATAGAAACAAGTTGCTCCATAACGTTATATAGCATTTAGATAAGACCTTAGCAGACCGCCTAATCATGTGAAGAAGTCCAAAATATTATTGATTTACTCTCTGTTTTTTGCATTTAATATTTTAAGAAAAACATTATCTTCCAGAATATAAAATTTAATCCATTAGTTGCGGAATACTTGCACAAAAAATTGCCATTTGAATGGAAATAGAGATTATCACATTACAAGAACATCAATATTGAAATAGGGTACGAGTAACTTGCACAGCGGAGAAATTAGTGCCATTAACGACTCTCAGTTAATCCATATAGTAGTCATAACCCACCTTTGGCTCGGTCATCAACTTCTAAAGCTATGTCTGCAAACAACTCTTGCATCAAATTGCGCCTCTGTGAAGAATTAGCTTGTGCCTATGGCAAATATATCACACATAGTTCTGTTTAAGCAAGCAAGCGTAACAGCAGATCTACCACATAGATTTGAACTGTACCAGATTAAAGGAAATTAAAAGCTAAAAATGGAATAACTATTCAAACCAAACATTTTTTAAAGATAAGGCAGCCCTGTGACTACCTCTTCACACGCATATTAACGTATGTATGCCACTTATTCCGACTATTTCACGAAAAAATTGAAAACGTAGAGATTCAAAATCATAATATATCTTATCCGAATGATCAAGAGCAAAACAAGCAATAACCTACTAGCCATGCATACAGAAAAACTAATTAGGTCCAGGTCCGGCAAATTTTAGTTTCATTTTCCTAAATTTTCTAGGCATCCGAACGCAAAAGCTAGAAAAAATTGCTAGAGAACGAACCCGCTGGAGCTTCCTGTGGATCGCTTGAGAGAGAGCATCGAGATAAGCAGAGTTTCGAGGCGTTGATTGAGCAGTCATTTCCGGTTGAAGTCTCTGAAACCCAATCTGATACCAGACCGACAACAAGAGGAAGCAACTAGAAGAAATTGCTTACAAAACCCTAGCTCTTCTTTAATAATTTTGATCCAAACAGGGCCTCGACATCGACATGTTCTAAGATCTTCTGAGACAAATCATTCCAACAGTAGCTTTAACAGAAAAAGGTACGAAATGGAATCTAGTGTGTCTATAATCACCATTGATTAATTACCTCCTCTTGTTGTCTTCGTTTTCTTCTTCCTCCTTTTTGTAGACATATAAATATTGGTAAAGCTCAAGCAATTTTTTTTATTTAAAATTAATTATAAGGAAACAGGGGAAACGGTGGGTGAGTTAAACTGGCATGACTCAGACGAGATCGTGGCGGTCAGAGAACCTGCACACGGAGGAGCAATGACACAAGGCTTTGATGGAGATATATGCTATTGAGAATGAATTCCTGTGGTGGTATGTCTATTCAGACGGCGGCAATATTATCCACGTGTTGATTTTGGCTTTGAGATGAGTGTGGATAAAATTGACAAAAACATGGCGGGGAAGTGATTCGGCAAACCGTATCTATTTTCAATATTTAGAATTTAGGTGGGCTTCCACAATGCACCGACATCCTAACCATGTGCTGGAAAAGGAAAAATACATCATTGCGTCTTTGGAAGTTTATGTGTCTGAAAAATTTATTTGGTTAAATTATTAAATTTATGCTTTCAAATTAAAAAAAACCAATAACATATAAAAGTTAGAGTTTACCTGTGTAACTCAAAAATAAAAGAAAAAATTATTTATATAATAATTTTAGAGTTTATATTTGTGTAAAAAAATTTTGCATAATAAATAAATAAATAATGTATCATGTCATTAAAAAATAAAAATAATAACGAATTTTTATTAATTTTAATATTTTTGTGGCATGCAACGTATTAGCATAGTAAGTAATAATATAAAGCATATTTACAATGAAGTGAATCAAAATTAAATCTATAATTTTAACTCTGTTATTGTTCTCTACCACCTTTGTTTGACTAGTTGTTTCAAAGGTGAAACTTAGAAGCAATTTACACTGATAAACTCAGCAGAGGAATTCATTATTGAATTATGTGTAATATATAAGTTCTCAAAATTATGTTTAATTATATATACTTGATGTTGATTGTTTGTTTTCATGAGAATGAACATCAATGAAAACATGATGGAAAAAGAGTTCTCATGGACGTGGAACACGCTTTTGTGCATTAGTGCGTTGCATATTCTAGCATTGTCTTTCACTATTGAGATAGAAGAAGTCAATTTCACGACAAATAAAAGCATTAAAAAAATTTCCCTTTGAACTCTGTTGATTTTGGGGCTGATACAATTTGAGATTGCTTGGAATTAGAGCCTTTTTCTTGTGATTGCTTCACCAAAATCTTATTAAAAAAAAAAACATTTAATGTCTTTGACACACGACTATCTTCTTTTTATACCCCGAACATTGCCCTCAGTCTTTCAATTATACTGGTACTAGATCAAACAGCCATTCCAATAAAGGCAGTGTCAACTGCAGAAAAAGTAGGGTAAATATGATGAAAAATAAAAAATATGATCAATAAATTTCTCTTTTTTTGTATTTTTTTCTAGAATTCTTCTTTTTATTCTTTTTATTCTAATATCTGACACCAGAGTTCAGTTGTGATATGGCGTCAAATTCAATCCAATTATAGCTTCTAAAATTAAATGGTAAAAATTATGACAACTAGAGTGTCTAGTGGAGAGTATTCTTCAAATATTAGGATTTGTGAAATATGGTAGAACCTAACTATACCAAAGTACAAAATCAAAAGGAGTTTGATGCACTAGAGAAAGATAAGAAAGATGTACTGATGGATATTCGAAAAAAAGATCAAAAAGCATTATATGTAATTTTTCAAGTCATTAAGGAACCAATATTTGAAAAAATATCATGTGCGAATACAGCAAATGACGCGTGGAATATTTTGCAAAAATCCTACAAAGGTAATGATCGTATCAAACGAGTGCGGTTACAAATACTACGAGGCGATTTTGAGTCATTACACATGAACGACTCAGAATCAATTTCAGCCTACTTTGATCAAGTTCAATTCGTAATCAACCAATTGAGAGTTAACTGAGAAGAAATTTCAGACATTAGAATTGTAAAAAAGATCCTGCGATATTTAACTACAAAGTATGATTACGTTGTTGTAGCAATCGAAGAATCATAAGATACATCAACCATATCAATAGAGAGGTTGATGGGTTTGTTATGTTCACATGAGCAATGGATGAATCAGAAAGCCATAAGTTTGAATCTCAAGCAAGCTTTGCAAAGCATGATGAATCATTAAAATCACAAAAACCACCAAGGCAGTCTGGGTCATGGTGGACGAGGACAAGGATAAGGACAAGAACGTGGAAGAGGTGTGTCGTGGGTATAATTCAGTACATGAGAAAAATGGGTTGATGAAGTGCTAAACGAAGGTAAATTCCGGACAAAAGGAACCGAGCTCGCTATGTGGACGAGGATGTTGAGTACAATTCACGGCTCGTATGATCAACGATCCACTCTGCATAAGCTCGCTTCACCAAACGCAAGCTCGTCCCCGCTGATCGAAGGTCAGCAGCGACCCCGGGCCAGGAAGTTTAGCTTGCGAGATGAAGCATCCTCACAAACTTAACTTACGAGGTCAATATGCAAAGAGCAGTCCATCGAGGCCTACCCGCAGAAAATAACTTGTAAAAGTCAATTTGGAGGAATATAAATTATTTTGTGCATTTTAATATTTGATATAACTTATTTGCAACTTGTAAAATTACATTTTTAGCCTCCCAACCTCTATAAATATGAGAAGGATCCTTGCAAGGGGACCGGGGGAAAAAGATATACTGAAACTCTGTAAAATTTTCCCCAAAGCAATACAAATTACCATGGATGTAGGGATCAGTGCTGCCCGATTTTAGTCAAACCACGTTAAAAACACCATTTGCCATTACTATTCTTCCTCTCCACCTTCTTCACCTTACATTTTATCCTACCGGAAAGTAGTTTGGGGGTCAAGAACTGATTTCTATTAATTGGAATTTGGCAGAACTAAATTTTACTATCAACAAGGTGGATATTCTAATTCCATCAATAAAGAAAAATCAAGTAATAGCAATTTTCAAAAAACATCGAGGAGGTCACAATAGAGCAAGTAACAAATCTAATGTTCAATGTTTTAGATGCAAAAAGTATGAACATTATTAAAACAAGTGCTATACTAAGATGTTGGATAAGTCTACGGAGCATGCTAATACATAGATGCAAAAGAGAACCTGGTGATCGCATGCAAATCAAATAAGCCAGATATAGAGTATATAGATACATGGTATCTTGATACTGGTGCAATAATCACATGTGTGAAAGAAATGAGCTTTTCTCATATCTGGATGAATCTATACGTGGAGAAGTAAATTTCAAAAATAAATTTAAAATTCCTATCATGGACAGAGGTGACATCAGCATTAAATCCAAAAATGGCATAAATGTTACTATTATTGATGTTTATTTTGTGCCAGGTCTTTATTAAAACTTATTGAGTATTAGCTAACTTTTTGAAAAAGGACACAAAATTGGTATCCAAAATAGAGTTTGCACAATTAAAGGTGAAAATGGCAAAATAATTACAATAGTGCAGATGACAAAGAATCGTATATTTCCTCTCACCTTGCAAACAGGAACATTGATGAATTTTTTAACAATTTTGAAAGATGAAGAATGGTTGTGGCATCTTCGGTATGGCCATCTAAACTTCCATAGGTCAAAACTATTAGCTCAGAAAAAGATGGTAATAAGTTTACTGGTAATTAAAGTTCCTAATTGACAATGTGTAGGATGTATTCTTGGAAAATAACACAGAAACTCTTTTTCAGTTGGAAAAGTTAGAAAGGCCAGGCAACCTTTGGAGTAAGTGCACATAGACATCTGTGACCCGATTGAGGTAGAATCACTTGGACACAAAAAGTATTTTTTTTAATCTTTGTGAATGATTTACCAAAAAGACTTCGTTATATTTTCTTATAGAAAAATTAGAGGCCTTTGAGAAATTTAAAAAATTTAAGACTTTTGTAGAAAAATAAAATGATTATTATGTAAAAATCTTGAGATCTGATAGAGGAGAAAAGTTCACTTCAAATAAATTTTTAAATTTCTACAAAAGCTAAAGGATTCAACATCAATTGATAGCCAGTTATACACTTCAACAAAATGGTATAACTAAAAGAAAAAATAGAACAATTTTTGAAATGGCCCAGAGCTTATTGAAAGCTAAAACTTTGGCAAAGTCTTTTTGGGCGAAAGTTGTTACCTGTGCTGTATTTTTATTAAACTGGTGTTTCACAAAAAAATGTTCTTGGAAGAACCCCAGAAAAAACTTGGAGTGGTAACAAGCCAGAAGTTTCTTTCTTGTGCGTATTTGGGTGTCTTGCATATCCACATATTCCAGATGAGCGAAGAAAGAAACTGGATGACAAAAACCAAAAGTGCATTTTCATCGATTACAGTGAAGTGATCAGGGGTTACAAATTATACAATCCTATAACAAAAGAAGTGATTGTGAGTAAAGATGTCCAGTTCATTGAAGATGAAGCATGGGCATGGAATCAAAGAGATGAACAATAAAAGGTATTATCATTGAAGATGAACCAAAGTCAATGGAAACAGAAAGATCTTCACCTGACAGTTCATTCTCTAGAAACTTTTCTCCACCAACAGCAGTTCCGAAGATATCAAAGCATCCTCAACTTACAGAGCGATCCAAGCTCGTTTGCAAGACTATATGGTTATATATGCTAATGATCATGAAGATATTGATGAAACTATTATAAACTTTTGCCTGTTTACAGATTGTAACTTAGTTTCTTATGAAAATGCAATAATTGATGAATGATGGATTCAAACAATGCATGATGAGATTCATTCAATAAAGAAAAATGACACATAGGAGCTAACTACTTTACCACCTAGGAAGAAGGCTATTGGAGTCAAATAGGTATACAAGACAAAGTACAAGGCTAACGGTTAAGTAGATCGCTTGAAAGCAAGACTGATTATAAAATACTACAAACAAAAAACTGAAATTGACTACTTTGAAATATTTGTACCATTTGCTAGAATGGATTCTGCTCAGACGATTGTAACACTTGCAACTTAAAATCAATGAAAAATTCATCAGATAGATGTGAAATTAACATTTTTGAATGACTTCCTTGACGAGGAGGTCTATGTTGAGCAACCACCTGGTTATATGAAGAAAGGACAAGAGAAACAAGTTTACAAATTGAAAAAGGTATTGTATAGGTTGAAACAAGCACCTCGTGCTTCGTATAACCAGATTGATGCATACTTACTGTAGTAGGATTTTCAAAAATGTCCTCATGAGTATACCCTATATATCAAGTCAAAACCTAACAATGATCTTATTATTGTTTGTATTTATGTTGATGACTTGATATTTACGGGAAATTACAAAAAGATGTTTGATGAATTCAAGAAGGCAATAACTAGCCAATTTGAGATGACAGACATGGAATTGATATCCTATTTTTTAGGCATTGAAATGTAGCAGACTGATGATGGCATTTTTATTTCCTAACAAAAATATGTCAACATATTTTGAAACATCTAAATATGGAGTCACTCAAGCCTATCCAAACACCAATTGTAGAACAGTTAGAATTAAATAAGGAAGAAAGCAGAGAACTAATAAATCCCACATATTTCAAAAACTTAGTTAGCAGTTTAAGATATCTGACTTGTACTGGACTAGATATCGCCTATGGTGTGAGGATTATTAGTTGATTCATGGAAAAAACTCGCCAATCACATTGCAAGCAGCAAAAAAAATTTTACGATACGTTAATGGTACCTATGATAATATGATCTATTACTCCTACTCTAACAATTTCGATTTAATGGAATACACAAATAGTGATTGGGCAGATGATGTAGACACTCGAAAAAGCACTTCTGGGTATGCTTTCTTTCTTAAACAATGATCTTTTTCATAGTTCTCAAAATAATAACAGGTTGTTGCGCTTTCCACAACAGAAGTAGAGTATATAGTCGCAGCTTCTACAGCATGTCAAGCAGCTTGATTTCGTAGGATGCTTGGTAAATTAATACATGAACAAGCAGGTCTTATTAAAATCATGTGTGATAATAAGTCAACTATTACATTGGCTAAAAATCTAGTTTTCCATGGAAGAAGCAAGCATATTAATATCAAGTATCATTATATTCGTGAGTTAGTAAAAAATGGTGAAATTAATCTAGAATTTTATAAATTTGAAGATCAAGTTACAGATATTCTGACAAAACCATTGAAGGTGGATGTGTTCGAGAAACTGAAGATATTACTTGTTGTTATTTCAAAATCAAATTTAAGGAAGGTTGTTGAAAATATTCTAAATTAGATTTTGAAAAAAAATGATGAAAATCAAAGTATTAAATTGTGGAAACTGAAGACTCAATTGTAATAAGATAAAACTAGAATTTGAAATAAGTTTGAAGTCTTTATTTTTGGAATGTAGTAGATAAATCTTAATGAAAATAAGACTAATTTATTAGGATAAAACTTTAAGTCTTTATTTTTTATAAAAATAATACTAATTTATTATAATAAAATTAATTTTTTTTTTCTTATCTTATTAGGTTAATTTTACCTATAAATATAACTTGTTTCAAGTTTTATAATACAATTAGAAGGTGAGTAAGAGAAATAAACTAACAAACTTATGAGTTTAGATAAAGTACTTCTTTATATATTGAGTTAAAATTATAATCAATAAATTTATCTTTTCTTGTATTCACCAGAGCAAGCTTCTTAGCATCTGTTTTATTATAATACAAGGTAGAGTGAAGGACAGGCTTCATCCAAGTTGCTTTGAAAATTTTAACTCTGACATCCACTTATCACACACAACAATCGGTCTAACAATCATTAATATCTTGGGCCGACCGAATTATAATTTGACAACCAACCAAAAAAGGGAAGTGCCGACATTAAAACCGTCTCCTCAAAATCAGTAAACTAAGGAATATCTGGAATTTTCGAATCTAACAAACAATGCGTTTTTTCAAGATACAATCACAATTAGAAGATCATCAATAATAAATAATGTACATAGCAACTAGCAGATGCTGCATATGGTATTATCAGTTATCAAGCACCCCTGCGCTTTCTCGAGATAACGAGCTATTTAAAAAAATAAACACTCTCAAGAAGGAGCACGCTAAAATCCCGGAACAGAAAACAACCTACCTACCAACCCATCAAGGTTCTTCTAACTTTATCTACAATCTGATTTCTAGTAAAGGCACCTGTTAATTGGAATTCACAGTTCTCATCCAACAGAAATCTGTAGACCTCCCATTCGCGCTCTTCAGCTGAATGCCTTCCTATCTCAGCCTAGAAGAAAGGAAAAATAGTATTGTGAATATAATATTTGATTTGCTAACAGAATATATATTCGTAAAAACTCATGAGCCAAAAGCAGGAAAAGCAATCATTATCCTGGCTACAATATGTCACTGGATTGGTACAATCACACACAGCTATATAGAAAGGCTGTGTTACTTCCGTAGGAGCAGTTAGGAAAACGTAAATAATTACATATGTTTATACCACCTAAGACTTACAGATTTGGCTTAACACATTGAAGAATTCTTACCGAGAAAACACAAATTCCTAGAGTTTTGAGAGCAAATGTGACATCATAAAAAACACGGGGTCTTCCTTTTCCAGATAACTCTACTGGATTAGCAACCAATAGTTCAGTATCAGGCCCTCGGTCAGCAATGATAACCCGCAATGGATGAAGCATTTCCAATTTCAAACTTGAACAGACTGCACTCTGCTTCTCAGGATCCACAATCCTTTTTCCATCTTTCTGCTGAATAAATAGGTCTAAATCACGACACCCCTTTGTATTTGGAGAGAATCGGCCGTATGAAATCTGGAAATAAGAATAGCTCATAAGTCTCAGCAAAATAGAAGAATGTTTTTAGGTCATATTGAGTTTCAACTTTATAAAGAGGAGGAGAAGGTGTCAAATTAACCGTCATAAATAGTGATAAGTTCTGTAAGATTTATTCAATAGTTACACTTCCATTAAGATTTTTTGTATTCGGGTAGAGAATGAATCCAAAACCAGTGATTGAACCTGCAAGATGAGGTACTATAACTCCAAAAATGCTATAAAAAAAAGTGATATATGATCCCATCTAGAAAAATTGACCAAATGAAGATGTTATATCCCTCAAGTACATTGTACTAGGAGGGAAGTATGAAGTGAGTAGCAGCAAGAGGTAGAGTGTTCAAGATAATTGATGGGAAGAAAGAAAACGATACCTTCATATTCATATCTTTCAAGGTTCTCATAATGTCATAAAGAAGACCCTTGTGATCCGCACAGTGTATTTGAAGTAAGGAATGAGCTGGGCTTAATGAATTGTCAAGCATCACATTGGTTTTCTTCAAGTTTGTCATATCCGGGCTAAGAGCTTGACATCGAACTTCATTCTCTGACAACTCACATCTAAATAGCTCCTCAGCTAGAAAAGGAGGCAGAGAAGAAATACCCTGGTGAAATTCATACTCAGGACCAGCCAATTGAAGTTCACAGATGGTACATGAGTCTCTCAGAACAGTGTGCAATCTATCGTATGTCTCATCTTGTCGTTTTTTTGTGTGTAAAAGCTCCCTAGAATAACATGGAAGTGCTAATTACTAACAAGCACTACTATTGCACCATGAATGAAACTTACAGTTGATGTAATTGCATTAGGAACAAATATTGATACTAACTTAGATCAGCCCAATCACAATATGTAAGATCAATTCAATATCAGCTCTACACCCTTATGTACTGAACTGAATTCGGATTGATTACAAATATAATTTTGTACAGCATTCTTCAAAAACAAGAATCAGCGATGACATATGGTAGTCGGTAGACACAAAAGACATGTATGGGAAATTTAACCCATATCATGGGAAGAATAGGCTAAGAAAATAAAGTTTTAAAGCCACAACCAGAGGTGTTGAAAACAAACGATTTAAATGCACAAGTCTCTAACAAAATCAGTAGTGTGGGAAGTTGAGCAAGTCAACATAAAATTAGGATGAAAAATAATGATATAACAAAAACAAATGACACAATGTTTAATTTGGTCTGGACCCTGGAAAGGACCAAATAGTAAAAAATCTGACGCAGGTTACTTCTTCTCATTGTGCTCCTTATGTAACATCACTAACATAGTCTCTCCCTAATATATTTTGTATTGCATAACTATAGAATACAATAAATCAAATAACCTCAGGCTAAAAACTCACAAGTTATCTGTTATGAAAAAGAGGTCCAAGACTTTGCCATCTGGGGTTGTCGTCACTTTCACCCTTTGAATCGTAAGATCAAGCTCACAAAGGACTTGTGTCACATCTAGAAAATATCAAGTACAGCATAATCAAAACAATCACAGATACACAAATACATTACGAAACGTGTGTAGAGGACTAGCGCTGCCAACTTACCATGCAATAAACCTTTTCGATCTAGGCAACAAAATTTCAAAAGATAAACAGGAGGAATTCTTGGAGGTTGATAGTTGAAATAATATGAGGTTGTACATGGGGGGCAAATCGACTGAAGGCGGTCTTTCAGTTTAGACCATCTCTTAGAAAGCAATGCAGAACGCGGAACCACCCATAATACTATGTAGCACCATATGCCATCAGTTGAAATGTCTGGAAAATATCAAAAGCGTGGAACATAGTGATCAACATTAGCTACGCATAAAATTTAAGTAAATAAGATCACACAAGGTCATATTTGATAAATTTTAAGACATCTATTATTCAAACACAAGCCATTTACGTAAGCACACCACAATCAAATATACTATTGAAAATAAAATTGATTAGAGGTTTCGAGGAACACTTTCCTATGCTTAGAAGAAGTTAACGGTATATGGTGAAGAATGAATGTGAATCAGATACCTAACCAAACACCATAATTATTTTCGAAGACTTAATTTCCATAAAATTAATATGAAGTTGAAAATAAAACAGGAAAAAGAAAAGAGAGAAACTGGAAACCATTTTCTGCCAAAATCAGCAATAATAAAGATGAAGGAACTGGATGTAAAACTCACATGGTCTTGTCCATTAAATTCGGAGAAGATATGATCAATCTTCGCCAAATAACTCCAAAACAAGTACAAAAATTGAATGTTACAAAACAAGGAAAAGAAGCTTTGGTAATCCTCAACCCAAGAGATATATATATAAATATATATATAGTTTACCTCCTTTGCTAATGTAGAGACCAAAATCGAGAATAACTCTGCAAATATCGCATCCAAGTCCCGTTTTATCAGGGCAGTTGACAGTGACCATGTAAGGCTCACCGTGCTTGTTCCCCTTCTGGATTTGAACGATGTCGTCGTCGCCCGGCACTCCCATACCGTAACCGGTGAGTACCGGCCAAAAATGCCAAAATCCGATGATGTAGGCAAAAGAAACGATGAATCAGAAAAACTTTCGGGCAAAACTTGGCGCGCTGTGTTCGCAGCAGTTGAGTTTTTCTAATTTTTCTACAATTTTCAGTTGGCATGATCAATAATTGTGGCTGTAGGAGAGAGACGTACAGATGGAAGACAGTGAGGGTGAGGGTGTTGGTTGTTTGTCAATGTTAAGGTGGCCTGGGGTTTGTAGAGATCCACGTCAGCAATTGAAAAGCACTGTGGTGAACGTGGCACCGTACAGATGGCTAGTTGGTATAATTACTCTTCTGTCTTCCGGGATGCTGATTAAATGAAAGTAAGTTGGGTATGCCTGCGGGGTCCAAAAAGAAGCACGGTCGTACAAATTTTAGGTTTGTGTAATCCGCTTTTGTATTTTGTTTGTCCCTACTGTGTATTTTTATGGGTCAGGTTACCAGACAGAAATTCTGTTAAAAGGCTTTTCCACTTGCCTCTAACACTCTCTTCCGGTGCGCGGAAAGGAAAGAAAATTGGGAGAAAAATAGTTATCCACATTTTTCAACATATTTTTCCCTGTTTGTCTAAGATGAAAAATAGGCGTGAAAAAGAAAATAAAAGAAAAAAAACCTGTAGGATCTATAGGAAAATTTTTCGCTCAAAATGAAAGGGAATTGAATAGAAAACTCTTGCACACCACTTGTCCGAACACTTCTCTTCTTTAAACTATCTTTGCATCACTTCTCCTCCGATCGCGTCACCGCTTCCTTCTTCCCTCCCATGCGTCAACATTGTCTTCCCTGTCATTTTCTCGAGCCATGCCAGACGAGCTTCATTTTGGTTGTCAGATCTGAGCTCAATCGACGAGCAGGAACAAAATAGAGTGTTCGAATTTTCGGGGTCAACTTGATTCTTGCAGATCGGCCACTCCGTCGTGTTCTTGGAGTTCAGATCGGCGGTGAGCCCCCTTCTTCCTCTCCTCTTCGAGCTTCTTCCCTTTGATTCTTGTTTGTTGTGATTGAAAACTGCAGATCCACATGCATTAGTTAGATTACCAAATCCCTTTGTAATTCCCCCAAGATTGTTATTTGTTGTGGCTGAAATTTGATTAAACCCATTTTCTATTTGGTTTCTGGGAATAAGCCGGAAAGGTAATGCCGATTAAGCCTATCTTGCGTTTGGTTTCTGGGAATAAGCTGAAAAGGTAATACTGATTCTGTTTTCTTAAAAAGAGCAAAAAAAACTTTAACTTGTTAAGCACCAATTAGATTACACAGTGTACTTTGTTAGGTATGTGTTTCATGGTGTCCGTGTGAACGTGTGTGTGTACAGAGTGTGTAACCTTGCTGCCTTCATATGATATACATGTTCAAATAAAAGGTTATATACTTTTATTAATTACATTGATTGTGGATTTGGTTGATGCGAAATATTATTAATTTAATTGATTGGAAAATATTAATAATAAAAATTTTATATAAAAATAACAGCTTGCTTAATCTTTAAAAAATATTTAAAAATAATAATCTTGACAAAATTATCATTATAATAGAAAAATATATTTTTTCAAGTTGAAAACGTCATTTTTTTTTACAACAATGAAATGTAATTATGATCATAAATTGAATATAATATTTACATATTTCAATCATATATTACGTAATTTTATGATTTTTTTAATATTTTTTTTTATTTTTTTATAAATTATATTATTTATTTTTCTTTCATTTTCTTTCTTCTCATTTTCTACTCAACTAATCAATGAAAAACTATTTTCTTTTTCTTTCCTTTCCTTTTATTGAAGCAAGGTGTAAATGCGCTGCCTCTACGTTTCACGTGTATTCAATCATCTTAGATGTTTATGTGATCATATAATAACACATATTTTTTCTTTTATTAGATAAAAATAATAATTATAAATTTTAATATCTTAAAAATTAAATATATAAATTTTATAAAATTAATATTTATATAATAATACTGACAATCGATTTTTTTGCTATTTAATAAAAGCAAGAACATATATTATATATTATAATTAAAATATATAAATATTTCTCTTCCACTCTCAAATATATTTGAAAATAGTGATTATGTATATGAAAAATAACGTTGCTCTTGTAGAAAATAAGTAATAAATGAGTTAGCATACATACAACATTAAATATGAACTCACAAGGCAGAGTAACAAAACTTCAAAGATTATTTTGCATTATTGTACCACTAAAAGATGTTAGGTTGTTAGCTAACTTATGTATTTAGGTAAAATTATTAGATTGGGCTTGTAAAACTTAATATGATTAAAAAAAGGCATTTCTTTATTTTTTTTGTACAGATTTAATATATTATATCAGCAAACTTTATAAAAATATCAAAATGTAACTATTTTATTGAACAAGTTTTGGAACATGTATCGTTAACCTTAATCTTTCAAGTCATAATACATAGAAAAGTATTAACATAAAAACATAACATAAAAACATAAACGTCATTTTCACTTGAATTGTATATTAGAAATGTTTTTCACATGATATATATGATTTTTTTTTCTAAGCAACAATTTACATAAAGAATAGAGAAAAATCCAGGACAAGTACACAATAATAAAACATATGAAATTTGCAAATACAAACAAACCTAATATATAAAAATAAAAACAACTAAACTGAGCAATTGGTCCAAAAGTAACAGTAAATCACCCACTTGACCAGGCAGTCGTCTATAATTATACCTATTATGTCTCCTAAGATATATGAAAGTCCCGTTTTTATTTTTTCTGATACCATTATCATAATTTCGAACAGAGTGATATAATATATATATATATATATATATACACACACACACACACATTTATATGCAACTAATTTAAAATCTTGAAAATATTTTTAGAATGTCTGAACTCGTTTTAAAAAATACACTCGGTATGTTCTCTTCCACTTCTTATTATAAATATGCAAGTGTTATATGTGTTTAAAGTCTTCACCTTTTATTTTTTATTATTTTTAAAATTTTACACCCACATGGTAATGTGGCCACCAACTTGTATCTGCTTTGTTTACTTTCTCTTTTCTCAATCTTACATCCTTAAAAGCTTTATTTTGAGTAAAAAAAAAAAGTTAAAAAATTTGCATTGAATAATAATATAAGGATTTTAAGAGAAACGTAGAAAGGCAACGTCGCATATTGCTTTTGTCAAAAACACAAGCTTGATGAAAATTAAGCTCACATGGCTTACGTGTGAACAAAGTGCACTATGGATCGGCATATTGTTTCTTTTGACACTCCAAGTGAATAATGCAAAATTTACATTGCTTATCCAGATGTTTAAATTGTAATTTTTTTTATATAAATCTACCTCTTAAAATATGACATACACTTTAAAAAATAAAGTATTTCATTGTAATTATTAATAAAAAATTTTAAAAGTAAATAATTATAAATTTAAAATCATTTTTTAGTTATTTATTATTTATCAAACATAACATTTTATTCTTTAAAATATATATATATATATATTTAAAAAGTTTAATCCTCCCTCCCATATAAAAGGCCGAATTGTGGACCAGAGTTTCCTTTGGCCACCCAAAACTTGAGCAGATCCTTCCTCTGTTATAACGTCGAACTGTGGACCACCAGAGATTTCCCTTGGCCACCCAAAACTTGAGCATTGTGGAGAACGCAAGTAGCGAGCCAAAGATGAAAACAGAACATAACCTATTAACATAGCTTATAAAAATTTGAAAACACAAACAGGGAGGCACTGACTTAATGCATCTGTTCCTCTCCTTTTCTTTTTCTCATTTTCTT
>JANHAO010003620.1:0-25819 GCA_026873985.1 Saraca asoca | reverse complement strand
ATATAATAATTGAATTGCCATTAAAACGTAATATAATGTATGCAAACAATCATCCCATGATTGGCTTCTAGAGCATACACCAACATGAACAATATTGAATGAACATGGAGGTAATTCTCTTTTCCTATAGCATTCTGCAGGATAATTTATACAAAAATTTCAAAATTGTCATTGATCTTAGGAAAATATTGTAGGATTAGAATATGGTTCTAATGGAAGGCTCCAGCTCTCGATCAGCGATTCGCTGAGTTTGTTAAGCTTGCAGTTCTGACAACTTCACCACATAATCCTGTAATCTATCTCTTTTGATGAGGTCTTCTATGGCATCCCTCAATGCCCAGCATTTCGAGGTGGTGTGTTCGACCTTGTTGTAATAGGCACAAAATCTGCTCAGATCTCTAGACTTGGCGGAGGCTCTAATGGGCTTGGGCCTCCCAAAATCTTCCTTATGCCTCTCCACGACAAAAATCCTATCCTACGTATCTGACAGAATATTATAGCTTTCAAAGCGACTTTAAGGCTAAGGTCACTAAGGCTTTGCCTTCTTTGCCAGCTGAGGACTGGGGTCATGGCTACAAATCTCATGGCTCCACTTTTTGCTCGTGGTGGGACCATTGGCATTTGCCCTTTGCTTAGGCTCTTCTGCATCGAAGGTTTATTCCTATCTTATTTGCTTGGTAGCTCGCTCGTAGAATTCAACAAGATCTCGGGCCAGGGACTTGTAGAGGCTTTTATACAGCTTCCCGTCCTTGCGGAGTTCCACTGAGATTGCTATTAAAATGTTTTCGTCTGAAGGATTTTCTACGGAGTTGGCTTCATGCCTGAACCTGGCTATATAATATTTCAATGATTTGCCCTTGCATTGAAAAATCATTGCAAGATGGTAGAGGGCGCGAGTTGCCTCTTCAACGCCCGGTACTGGTCAACGAATTTCTTTTGACATTCTTCCTAACTATTGACGTTGCGAGCCGAGAGGCTTTTGAACCATGCCCGAGGGATACCTCCTAATGTGGCTAGGAAGATGCGGCACTTAACCAGGGGTTCGACCGTTTGTAGATCCATTTGGACATTGAATGCATCCAAATGGTCGCATGAGTCACTATTTCTATCGTACAATAGGATCACGGGCATTTTAAGCTTCTATGGGAGAGGCTGCATCTCAATCTTCATAGAAAATGGGGAGCTTTCCCCACAGCAAGGTCGGTTATTCTGAGGCTGTGAACGATCCTCTAGCTGTTTAAGCCTTTGAAGGACTTGCTTCATCATTGGATCTTGAGCATCGGATTAGAGGTTAAAGCTCTCAGCTTGTTGCGAATCCGAGATTGCTAGTCGTGGTGGCTTTTATAAGTCTCTTTCTGAGCTTCTTCAAGCAATTGCTGGAGTTGCGCTACGATTTCTTCTTGCCTTTGCGTATCTCGGGCTTGCGCTTGTGCTAGCGCTTTGACAGTTTCAATCAGCTCTCTTACCATGTCCTCAAGCAATGGCTAAGGGGCTGCTGATTGAACGGCTAGAGTGTTGGAACTCCTGGTGACCCTTCCTCTCGTCATTACAGAGAGATGAATTAGAAAACAAATGCCCTTCCTCTAGCTCCAAAATGTTGACAGTGGAATCTGATTCTAGGATAAACTCCAATCAACTGAGATTGATTCTTGAACCCCGAACTATTTTCTGGTCAATGGAATGAGAGAAGAAGAAGACAACAGAGAGGAAGAGAAAAGAAGAAAAAAGGAAAAATGACAGGCAATGTTTTTAACATGGTTCAGCTAAATCCGGGCAACACCAGACTTTACGTCCATAGTGGAGTTTTATTAATTTAAAGGGAAGTTTTACAAAGCTTTGGCTTGTTTTCACTTCAAACTCTCCTTTTTCCCCTCTTTTAATAGTGATTTCCTATTTATAGAGGAAGAAAGGTTACATGTAATGATTACAAGTTACAATTCTATTATATCAAATAATAAATGAACAAAACTCTTTAGACTACTACAAATTGGCTATTACAGGCTACTTTTTGAGAGGTGGGACCCTTTTATTAACTAGAATACAGGCTTGATGCAAGCTTATCTGGTACTCCTTCTCACAGAGCTTTTGGTCTTGAGAGATGTTTTATTTTCATGAACCGAGATCCCTGATGCAGGATGGCTACTGTTCTTCGAACAGCGAGGATGGGTTTGAGGTTGGAGTGGCGAGCTCAAACTACAGGCGAGTTAGGACTTTGCAGAGCTATTTGGCGAACATGCGAGCTAGGGCTTTGCACTTTCATTCTCAACAAGCTGGATGTTCTCTAGCGCAGGCTTAACTTCTACCGAGCCTTCGGCCTGCTTAGGCAAGATCAATTTTTGCCCATAACATTATTCTTCATATTGATGATCACCAGCTTCATCCCGCTAGTGCTCTCTTGGCTCTTAGCCAAGCTTACCATGTAACACATACAGGCGACTTGCTAATCAACCTGCACTTCCCTAATTTCTCAAACCGTTAGGATCTTCATCAACAAATAAGGGGTAGAGACAATGTACTTGGCCTAGTTCAAAGATGGCCTCCCTAGAACTGTGTTGTAGGCATTATTGGGAGTGACCACGATAAGGAAAGTGACATCCAGATTTTTCATCAATAACCAAGTCCCCAAAGTTAGACTTAGGGTCACTATCCCTTCTACTTGAACTTGCCCTCCTATGAAACTAATTAATACACGTGTAAGGTTTATAAATGCTTTTTGGGATATTTAAAGTGCTAGCAGCATGCAAGTACAAAACATTAGTAGAAGTTCCTTAGTTGAAGAGTATTCTTTTGACGATGAAATTATGTAATAACACTAAAATGACCATCAAATCATCATGATCTCGATTGATATCACCAAAATCCTACTTTATAAAACAAATTAGCTCGTACTGCTATCTCTTTTCTTCCCATCCACCATCTTTACCTTCTTGAGATGTCTCTTCCTAGCATTTTTAGAGGCTTTTCCCCTAACAAAATCTCTAGCAATGGTTTTGACCATCCTCAAGAGAGGGGAAGACTTCTCAACCTATTTACTTCCCAAACAAATGGGTTGCAAGGAACAAACTCACTTTCTTTCTCCTTCCTTTCCTCGTCTCCTGTGCAAAATTTCCTATACTTTGAAAGGTGCCCCTCCTTATAAGTGCCTCTTTCTCATTTTTGATAGTGACACAATCATCTATCTGATACCTATAATCTCGATAGAACTTGCAAAATTTTAACTTGTCAGTTGGTAGAAACTTTCTCTGCTTTTATGGGGGAAATTTCATCAGCTCAGTGACTCTGACATCCTACATAATGTGACTCAATAGTGTATTTAGCAATTCATAATTATTGAACTGTCCCCAGAAGGGCTCTTTCCTACTCGAGAACCCTATATCTGGATGGCAAACTATCAGACTATATGCTCTTAGTATGCCATCGATTGAGTTCAATTTCTTCCATGTTAATGTATTTCTTAGATCATGTCAAGAGCTCTGAAAGAGAAATCATGGACTATTTGGCTAGCAAGAGGGAGAAATGACCAGAATGAAGGCCCAAACTAATTTGGTGCATTGCCATGCCTTCATTGAGATCTTTTATTTCTAATGCCAGGGCATTAAAGCAAGCAAGATACTCTTTGAGTATTTCACAACTTCCCTATTAGAAATTAACCAAGGTCCCTAATGTTTTTCTAGGCATCCTGTTTATTGTGAAATGAGTAGAAAATGCCTCGACAAGTTGGCAAAAACTATCGATCGATTGCCTTGGTAAAGTTATGAATCAGTGTAGCCCAGCCTTCTTTAGGGTGATAGAAAAAGCACGGTACATAATGATGTCCAGAGCACCTGACAACAATATTAAAGCTTGAAATGCCTCTAAAAGCTCTTGGAGGTCTGAGGTGCTGTCATATGGGTCAAATGGGTTAGTGGTTTGAAATGGGCAGGTAAAAAGGTAGCCATCACCGCTGCCAAAAATGGGTGATCCTCCTCCTAGCAAGATGATAGTTACCTAGAGGTTTGGCTAAGGTCTATAGTTGGGTTTAACAACCATAAGGCTAATATGTTCAGGTGATATGATGCTACACATGGTCACAAAGATCAACCATGTGCGGTGGAGCCAAAGTAGCAACGGGAATGGGTTCGATAATTAAGGTTTGAACTTCTAGGACTTGTGGGTGTAAGAGATAGTGGTTTAAGGAAGGGTTGATAAGGATGGTCATTGGTGGAAGAGTAGTGGGGTTGAAGACTTGCACTAATAGATAGGATGCCGAACATGGTTGAAGTTACTAGGGTTCAGAAATGTAATGAGGTTGGGTCAGCTAGGGAAAAGAAGCAGGAGTGGTTAGATTAACTTCCATGAGGATAGGGCTTGAAGGGCTAGGGGTAGTAGAGGTAGAGTAGGTTGCATTTGAGTGTGCCAAAGAGCTTCCAACTCTTCTCACAGCTAGCGAACCTACTCAATTAGGGCATCACGCTCAAGCTTAGTGGTAATCCTATGAGCTTCTTTTACCATTTGATCTCTATGGTGTTCGTCCTAAGCCCTCTAGTGACGATGGTGTTCGTCAGGAGACGAGGCACAAGTGGAGCGTAAACAAGAACATTGAGACATGAGTAGGTTGGGAAAGCCACCTACGGCTTCAAATGAAACTCTTCTTATGAGAAAGGTTGATTGGCAAAGTAAGAAGTACCTGAGAGATGACTTGAGTAGACAACAAATTCGATGGCACATGATGGAAGTGTTCCATTGGGAATGCTCAAACGATTAAGTTAGTTCTCATGCAAAGTTCCAATAAATGTAATGTAGATGCCTTGAAGAAGAGGTACCTATTCGTTTATATAGGTGTTGAGCATGCCAATTGTCATGCTCATGGACGAATGATGTGCGACCATGTGTCTTAAGCATATTGTTGACGTAAGTGAGATTTTTATTAAGTGGTTGCTACAATCACATTGTTTGTACATACTTGGGTCATGTCTTTTGACATGTGTCGGTTAGGTAGTTATTTCGCTTAAATCTTTATGCGACCAGCTCCACACCCAAGCCAATTAATCGAATGTAACTAGTCAATCGGTTTAGGTCTAATCCCATACTCTTGCCTTAAGGTTATTTCTTCAATTGGCTCCCGTTGATTGACCTTAGTTGATCATCTTATGATTGACGGTCATTTTGGACTATGTCAGAGCTAACGTGTAATACTTAGAAATTTCATTATTTCTCACAAATTTAAAAGTTAAGGATTTCCATTTCTTAATTGATAAGGTGCAATCAAGACTTATTGGTTGGAGAAGAAATATTTTGTCATGATCTGGAAGGTATACTATAACCTCAACTACTCTTTAATAGGTGCCAATTTATGTTATGTCCACACTCAAAGTGCCATTAGAGAATTGTTCTAAACTAGATGCACTTTATAGGCATTTTTGGTGAAGGGTCAATGATGCTAAGTCTTATTATTTCTGTCCTAAAGCTGGGGATTCTCTGTGCTCTCCAAAAGAATATGGTAATTTAGGTTTAATCAGGCTCTGTTGGCAAAGCAGGCCTAGTGATTGGAAACTGAGAGGCATTGTGGGTTTGATGTTTTAAGGCTAAATATTTGAATTCTTAAAGCTTTGTGGAAGACCAGCAGTGTTCTGGTTCTTGGGCATGGATGGGCATTTAGGAGTGCTAACAAATAATAAAGAAGGATGTTGTTAGGTAATTGGGTTAAGTCTGTTCAATCATTTTTGAACCCTTGGGTGCCTGATAGTTCCAATTTCATTCCTTTTGTTAAAGAACATAACTCCAAACATGGTTTGAAAGTTTTTTATTTAATGGACTACAGTCATCAGGGTTAGAACAAGGCATTGATTCAGCAATATTCTCCAATCAAGATGCAATTACAATTAACCTGTTACATTTCAATTGCTCAAATAATGACAAATTAATTTGGGCACTTAATTCCTCTAGTCAGTTTACTTCAAAATCAGCATATAAGTACATCATCATAAACAATGTACCTACTACAGCTTCAAATATGTGGAACCAGCTATGGAATTTGTAAATTCATCAAAGATACAATATTATCCTATGCTGATTCGCTAGTGGAATCTTGCATACCAGAACCAGGTTAGGGCTACTGCCAAGGTCAAGAAATGCCATATGCTTGCTTTGTTCTTCAACAGTGGAGACGAAACTTCATTTATTAGAATGTTGCAAACTCATGAGACTCCTCTGGTTCCGCTTGGAAGCTATTGACAGTCACCAATCAAGCTCAATGGTTGAATGCATAAATGCTCTAATCTTGGGCAATCAACAGTTGTATCCTTGCGGAGACGCAGAGCTTCGGAGACAGGCGATCGTATTCGCCGCAGTTGTCATGAAGTGAGTTTGAGAGGTCCGCAATGTCGTATTTCACGATGGAATGCGGAATTGCTGCAGTTGGTACGGCAGCTGCAGTTGGTGCAGTTTAATCTGAGCCGTTCGATTTGCGATCCGACGGTTCAGATCGCAGCTCGCAAATTTTTTTTTTTTTTAATTTTTAAGAATAAAATAATCTTTTTACAAATTGCGATTTGAGTCGTCGGATCGCAGATCGAACGATCCAGATTAAACTACACCAACTGCAGCGAATCCGGATCCTTCACGATGACTATCTGGTGGATGTCAATCAAGTATGTTGGAAGGTTGAAAGAGATGTGAGGGAAGGGGAATACAGAATCCAAGGTTGAAATAGGGGATAGAGAGTTAGTGTCAGGTTCTGTAAATGGGTCCTTATTGGACCGGTGTAATTGGAGTCCCCCTTGTGGATCCACTAAACTCAATGTGGATGCTCGTTGGGTGGGTCGGCTCACATCTACGGAGATTTAGCCTGGAACAGTGAAGGAGAGGTTCTTGGATTATAGTATGGCATTTTGAGACTTCATCTTCAATTTCAGCTAAATTTCTAGCCATTCAAAAAGCATTTATGGTTACTTATACTTTATAAGGCAGATTTATTCAAGTTGAAAATGATTGCAAGCCTATCGTGGACTCTTTACTTAGAATTTATGAATGTCCTTGGCAAGTTCTATCTATTTTTTATGAATCAGTTAAAAATGCCTTTTTACAGGATTAAGAATATTAAATTAATTTGGTTCCCATGAAAATTCAATGAGGTGGCGCATATGGGCTAAATGGGTGGATCAAGTAATTAAAAATGGGACGGGTGGTTTGTCACGGGTTCCACCTATGGTGAAGGAGTATGTTCTGAAAGATACTTTCTATATATATTTTATAAATAAATTCCCTTTTTCTTTAGAAAAAAAAAGAAGGAAAGATTATACATAATTTTGTCTTGTTGGAATCATAAATTGAAAATTCATTTTTTAATATTAAATTACTAAAAAGATAATGAAGAAAGAGAGAGAATGGGAGTACTTGTTATTAATGAAGAAAAGCAAAAAAAAAAAATGAATACAGATATTAATATTTTAATTTTTATAATCTTAATTAAAATAATTAATAAAATCTATTCTAAATAACTTTTGATTTAATTGTATATAATTAATTATTGAAAGATTTTTAAAATATAATTAAATATCTTTAAAGAAGACTATAATAAATTATTAGATTTATAATTGATTATTAATGATTTTAATCGTTATATAAATAAAGCGAAAAACATGTTACACTTGATATTCCTCAATGAAATGATGAAAAAAAAGACGCTATAAGATTTAAATCAAATAAATAAAGTATTCTGAGTTTTTTTATTCAAATAAAGATAAATTTTAATTATACTCAAATGACTAAAATATAATTAAAAAAATCAAATTTAAATTTAAATATAATAATTTTTATCTTTTAGAGAATTTATTTTTTTAGATTTTAATACTACATGAAAAGTCCATGTAGATTTTGTACTTTGACTAATAAAGTTATCAGTTTATCACATATAAATGGAAATTTTTTATGTACACCATTATGTTTCTAGATATAAATTGTCGGTGCATGAAGTATAAAATATAGGGGTAAAATTTGAAGCACATAGTAGTTGGAGATACGTGGCAAAATCTTGTTTGATATGAATAAAAATTAAATCTCAACACTTTATTTATTTTAATTGGAAATTTGAGTAACTGTTAAGCCCCACATCTCCCCTCTCACTTCACACCTATCGCTGCACTCTCAACGGTGATAGTTAACTCCATACCAAATTCCTTGCGAACTTCAGTGAAGAAAGGGTTGTCACCTTGTCCATATAAAAAGGCTCCTATAGAGAAAAGGTTGTGGCCTTGTCTAGATAGAAGCTTCTCAAAAGTTAAAAAATAATAAAATAAAATAACTAGATTAATAATTTATCATATTTTTTGTTCTTTTAGCAGTCTTCCATTCAGTATACCCATTAATTTGTCATCTAATTATGTTACTCTTATTATCCTATAACAACCTTTTATGATTTCTTTTCACAAAGCTATGATGTCTTTTCGATTTGGAATTCCACCATTTGAGGTAGCAGATGTGTATTCCACCTTCATCAGCAGAGCAAATGATAGAAGGTAGAAGAAGATGAAAGGCAACATAAACATGGTGATGATTGCAATTGCCATCAACACATCATTTTAAAATTCTTGATGACTAAATTGTAAATTTTTAAAACTTGTTAGGAAAAGTAAATTTACACACGTCATAATTTTGTCGTATCTAAACTCCTAGTACTAGATACTTCAAGTTTCACCCTCAGTAACCTCCTAAAGAAAAGCTGAATCTTGAATTAAGCTTGCAAATTGGATAAAACGAAGAGCTTGCTTGAAAAGCAAAAACGGTCTATACAGTTTTAAGGTGTCGTTTGACATAATGTATAGTATATGATAAGGATCACTGTATAGTATACGTATGGAATAAATAGGTATATTATATTATGTTTGATCTATTATTTTGTAAGGTAAAGATTTGTATAAAATTATCTCATCTTTTATTTTTTGTCATATTTTTAATAAAAAAAATACTCTTAGATATCTAGAATCAATATATGAACTTGAAACACATAATTAAACCAGAATGGCCTCCAACAATTAATATATTTTAAAAAAAATATGATAATATAAATTAAAAACTTACAGTATGATAATAAAATAATATAACATGTTTCATCAATATACACACACATATATATACGTATGTATGAATAAAATAGTAGTAAAAAATTTACAATAAATCAATTCAAATATATAAATTCAACAAATATCATATATAAAATCTTAAAAATAAAATAAAAAAGAGAGATAGAAAGAGAGAGAGAGAGTATAAAAGAATTCTTTTAATTTTAATAATTTAAGATTTATAATAATAAAAGAGACGTATAGGTATAAAAGATTTTTTTCTTTAATTTTGAAGCTTTGCACAAATGAGCTCTAGAATTATTTCTCTAGAGTTTGTATATGCCCTTTCATTGGCTTTTAAGGGGTTGGGATCCTTTTTATTTAGTGTGAGGTGAATCCTTGTTTGGTGTGATTTTAGGCCCGAGTAGTGAGATTAGTGCTGGGGTGTGAATGGTGCGATCAGGTCCCAATGAGATGCTACCACATGGACAGGGGCGGACGCAGGATCCTGGGCCAGTAGAGGCTGGCCCGGGTCCAAAATAGGAAAATTTATAATTTAGCCCTAAATTTTTTACTTTCTTTCACTAAGGTCCATTTTTAAAGATTTTTTTTAATTTAGTTCCTGTCGAATTTTTAATTTAGTCCTTCTATAAAATTTTTTTTTTTTAGTATTATAATATATTTTTAAAAAAATTGAGTGGGGGCATGAGCCCCCACTGGGCCCAACGTGGGTCTGCCCATGCACATGGATATGAACAATTAAAACCAATAAAGAGGAGTATTTGTGGTTGATCACTCTTTTGGGGAAGGTATTTATTTACAATCATTTGAGTTCATTATCTTGGTCATTTATCTTCTCATTCGATTTTAGGTCACTCAAAAAAGGGGTAACTAATCAATTGATGAGTTGTCATCACTTAATCGGCTTAGTCTTTTTGATGAGTCGTTGTTACTTGTCCCCCTTTATCCTCCATTGGCGAGTCTTTTGTGTCTCCTTTGGTTCCCGAGGCACCCTAACAAATATTGTGTAATGATTGTTTTGTTTCTTCACATCTTCCTGAGGTTGCCTTCCATGACTACACCTAATTAAGGGTCGTTGATAAGATTTAATTTCTACCATTAGATTTGGAACACTTGAATCCGTCTCTTTTTCATTGGATGTAAGGAATCCGATCCATTGAAGTCAATGTATATAGGTGGTTTTTCATTTGAATCTTTATTTTTCTCCCTGACTTCTTGCTTTCTTCCTCTAGGTGCTCCTGTACTTCAAGTTTGTTTTTGCCTTTTAGGTGATTGTATGCTTCAAGCTTGTTTTTTTTCCTTCTAGGTGACCTTTACTTACACAAGTATTATCTTCCTCTTTTTTTCTCATTTTTTCTTTTTATCTTTACATTTCCCATGCTCTCTGGTATGAAAGGCTTGGAATTTACTTTGCATCTCTTTTTTTTTTTTTTTTTTTTTGTTGCTTCATCAACTATTTTGTTGTCTGCCTATTTTGGTTTGTTAGGGTAAGCTTGTTTGGTTCATGTCTTAGGTTCTATTATATTTTTACCATTATTGTTCTTGTGATTCTTGACAGCTATTGGAATAAGCCAAAAATAGTACTAAACCATCTAAGCTAGTAGTATTGCTAAGTCTAGGTCATATCCATAGAAATTAATAAATTATTTCTATGTTTTAGTCACAAATAGGGGGGTAGGATAGATAATTACAATTGAGAATTTAAAGTAAACAATTTAAGTGTATGAAAGAAAATTAGAATATAAAGCGAATTCAAATATAGCAAGGCTCAATCTAAAGGACTCTTACAACAAATTTATTAGCTAGTCATTGACTCTAATATTTCATTTCTATTTTAATCACTAACCAAGATATTAATTAAGCTTAGCATTTAGTTAATCCTTATTAATTTCCCCCTAAACTAGCTAATTAAACCCAGCATCTAATTGGCTCTTTTTGCCAAATCAATGGAAGCCTAGCACTTCCACCTATTTAACAATGGCTTTAAGTTTTGAAAACACAAGGTCTAGATAGTTGAATCACCCAAAAAATAAATCAATTAACTACTCTTAATTCCCTAAGAAGATTAACTCACCCTAGTAACAAATCAACCCCTGATTGCTACATCAACCAAACAGCCACTAACAACCACAAGTTGCCATGGAAATTTAGCTAGCATTAGATCATAATGAGTAATTAATTATTGGATTCTATTAATTAATAATCCAAGGCAATTATATGTAGTAAAATTAAGGAATCAAAATAATTAAAGTAGGAATGAATTGAAAATAAGATCAAGTCTCACAATCAAGAAAGAATTGTGGTAGAGATTCCTTTAGATTGAGATGAGAATTTAGTTACACATTAATGGAAAGTAAAATGCAAAATTAAAAAAGGAAAGGATAAACCTAATTATAAATGGAGTCTTGCCTTAGTAGAACTCCACTTCTCTAAGAGTTAGAGACAATATAGAAAGAATGTAAAAAGATATTATGAAAGAAGCTCAGCTAGCTAATTATAGGTTTAGTGCACTACATTTGAGTTAGGTTTAGGGATGGATGGAAACCTTTTTGGATGTGATAACCTTTAAATGAAATATAGGCCTATCACTTAGCTTTCCAATGGCTTTGACCTTGCATTGGAAATCAGTTTCTAGCTCAAGTTATGGGCTAAAGACCAAGACAACCTTTCTAAGTGGTCCAACCTATAATAGATTTAATCACTTAAGTTCACAGTCATGTAATTAAATCTAATAGTTTGCCCTTAAGTCCTTCATGAAAGATATTCGAGTGGATCTTAGCTATCCTATGGGCTTAATTTTGCACCAAAATGATTTTTGGAGCCCAACTTATGATGAAAAAACTGAGACAAGCTCTAAATCGTAACACTACACTCTACTCTGGCTTCCAGGTTCTATTTCACCTCCAAAAAGTCTAAACTGGGCTTTAGGCTACCTATTGCATTTTTAGCTCTTTCTTTTAGCTTTTGAAGGACATAAGAATCACCTAAAACTAAGATCCAAAACTTTAGATATGCAAAAACCTGAAACAGTGTAAATTTATTGAATAAATTCAATTAAGCATAAAAACTTACAAATCACAAAATCAATCTCATGTGTCCAATTAAACACATAAACAAGAAAAAAGACCAAGTATAAAAGGATATAAATTATGTATAAAATTTGTTCATTAAATTCCTTCATGCTTTGCTCTTGCACATCCTTAGGGAAGACTCCAAAACAAAATTACACTACACTCAAAATAAAGCCTCAAACTCTAAAATTTTTCGACAATGGTGAGAATGTAAAACCAAAAGTAAGGAAACAACCAAAATTTTAAGGGATATAGCATCTCATGAAGCACATTCTTGACCATTAAAAACTTAAATTCAACTAGCAAAACAATTTCATTCAAAAGACATGTAATTCACTTGGTAAACCGCATAAGGTAAGCTCTCCATGCAACTCTCTTTGTGTTTAAAATGAGAAAGTATTTCACTCAATTTCAATCTATGAAAAGGCACTACCATAAGCATGTTTATCATCAAATCTCTGCTACTCAAATCATATGCATGGACAAATCAAAAGGACTTCACAAGGTTATAGTGCGGCTAAGGGAAAAAGGGAGGAAATGAATAATATGGATATGGAAATTCAAAACCAAAGAGACTAATAAAGCATTGTGACATAAATTCAAACAAGTAAGGGAGCAATAGAGCAATATAAAATTGGAATCTACATCACATCTTTCACATTTTTCACTTCTCTTTATCTTTTTCCTTTTCTTGACTTCTGAACTTTCTTTTATATTTTTTCACTATATTTTATTTTGAGCTCTTTTTTTTCATTTTTTTGCAAATCCATTTTTTTTCTTTTTCTTTCTTTCTTTTCTTTTGTTTTCTTTTTTTTTTACTTGCATTGAGCTCTTTTTCTTTTCTTTTTTTGGCTTTAAACTCAATTGTTTTTTCACCAAATATTTAGCATACCCCAACACCTATTCTAGAACCCATCCCATTAATGAATTAAATACTTTACTAATCCCTTAGTTTAGGAAACGATAAAGACATTCAAAGCTTGGCTTTCTAATGGGCTATATGATAAGAAAAAAGTCAATCCACAATGCAAAACAAAACAATCCTAAAATCTCTCCCTCACTTAAATTTTACATTATCCTTAATGTAAATACAAAATCATCAACAAATTATGGGCATATAAAAAATTAGAAGCAGGGAAAGAGAGTAAACACTTGGATTGCCTTCCAGGAAGCATGCTTGTTTAATGTCATTGGCTCGATGGTCCATTAGTTCTTTTCTCAACCTTTATCAACATAAACCGATTGTCCTAACTCCACTTCCTCTTCTTCATACTCTTGGAAGCTTTTAAAGAATGGTTTGATCCTATGCCTATACCCATTAACCTTGAACACCTTGTCAGATAGTAAACTTTTGATCTCAATTGCACCATAAGGAAACACATTAGTGACAACAAAAGGTCCAATCTAACAAGAATGCAACTTACCGAGCCTTGATTAAAGTCTTGAATTATAGAGTAAAACTTCTTGCCCAACCAGGAATTGTTTCCTAGCAATCCTTCTATCATAAAATGCCTTAGTCTTCTCTTTGTAGATGCATAAATTCTCATAAGGCGCTAGCCAAATCTCCTCCAATTCTTGCAATTGAAGCTTTGTTTGCTCACTAGTTTCATCCATCCCTATGTTGTAACTCTTTATAGCCTAAAAATCTCTATGTTATATCTCCATAGGAATGTGACATGCCCTGTCAAAAACCAACTTGTAAGGAGACATTCTAGTGGGTGTCTTATATGTTGTTCTATAAGTCCACAATGCATCATCTAATCTCAGGCTCCAATCTTTTTTGCTTGGCTTCACTATTTTCTCTAAGATGAACTTGATTTTTTTATTAGATATTTTAGCTTGTCCATTTGTTTAAGGATGATAAGGTGTAGATGTCTTGTGGAAGACTTCATATGTCCTTAACAATGCCTCAATTGTTCTGTTGTAAAAATGGGACCCTTGGTTACTCACCAAAGCCTTGGGAATGCTAAACCTACTGAACTTACAACAACCTTAGAATCATTAGTCTTAGTCAGCAAGCAAAATATAAGGGAAACCTCAAGATGAAGGGAATGGTCCCATGAAATCAATGCCCCACACATAAAAAATCTCACACACAATAATAGGGGTTGGCAACATTTCATTTCTACGGGTAAAACTACCCTTTCCTTTGACATTGTTCACAACACTTGCAAAACTCATATGCATCATGAAACAAAGTAAGCCAATAGAAACCACAATCTAAAACTTTACTAGTTATTCTTTGGGGTCCAAAATGTCCACCACATGTATAAACATGGCAAAAGGAAAGAATAGACTAAAACTCAGAATTAGGCATACATCTCTTAATAATTTGATCAGCACAATATTTCCATGAGTAAGAATCATCCTATACAAAATGCTTAGTATTAATTTCTAGCTTCTCTTTCTTAGCTCTACTTAAATCAATAAGTAAAGTCCTAGTAACTAAATAATACATCAAATTAGCATACAAGGAACATTACTTGCAACTTGAAAAGCTGCTCGTCAGGGAAAGAATCATGTGGAGGCAATGGATCTTCCTCGTTTATCATCTTACTCAAGTGATCTACTACAAGGTTCTTAACTCATTTCTTGCCCTTAATTTGAAGGTCAAACTCTTATAGCAAGAGGATCCATTTAATCAATCTTAGCTTGGCATCTTCCTTAGAGAGTAAATACCTTAAAGCTACATGGTTAGAAAACACAACAACTTTAGATCTAGGCAAATAGGAGAGAAATTTTTTTAATGTAAACATTACAGCTAAAAGCTATTTTCTATTATGGAATAGTTGCATTGGGTTGAATCAAGAGTCCTAGAAGCATACTGAATGACATGAGATTGCTTGCCAATTAACTGCCTCGAAATTGCTCCCAAGCATAATTGCATGCATCACATATAATCTGAAAAGGCAACTCCCAATCGGGAGGTTGGATGATGAGGGTAGATGTCAATACAGCCTTCAACTTATCAAAAGCCTCCTCACATGCTTGGCTGAAATCAAATGGAACCCCTTTTTGCAACAACTTGGACAAAGGCAAGGCTATCTTGGAGAAATTCTTGATAAACCTTCTATAAAAACATGCATGGCCAAGAAAGGGATGCACTTCCTGCATACTTAGAGGTTAGGGTAAGGTCAAAATTAAATCAATTTTTGCTTTATCAAACTCAATGCCTCTACTTAACATTACATGTTCTAAAACCATCCCTTACTCAACCATAAAATTATATTTTCTAAAATTCAGAACAAGGTTTGTATCTATTTGACATCTAACACATTGGTCAAGTTCTCTAAGCATGGATTAAATGAATCACTATAAATAGAAAAGTCATCCATGAAAACCTCTATGCAATGCTCTAAAAATTTTGAAAAAAAATGATTATCATGAACCATCGAAAGGTGGTTGGTGCATTGCAAAGTCCAAATGGCATCCTTGTGTACACAAATGCCCCAGAAAGGCACGCGAAGGTGCTTTTCTCTTGGTTTTCTAGTGCAATAGCTAAAAGTATCCTATCTAGGAAGTAATAATAATGGGATTTTTCCAGCAACCTCTCAAGCATCTGATTAATGAAGGGTAGAGGGTCGTGGTCTTTTTTGGTAGAAGCATTCAAGTTACGGTAGTTAATTCAGACATGCCAACCATTCTAAATTCTAGTTGGGACAAGATTATTATCTTGATTCTTGATCACTATAATCCCTAATTTCTTTGGCACTACTTGGACAAGGTGGACCCATTTGCTGCTTGAAATGGGGTAAATGACTCCAGCATCTAATAGTTTAGGATCTCTTTCTTCACCACATCCATCATAAAGGGGTTTAATCTTCTTTGAAGCTCTTTGGTTAGTTTAGAACCCTCCTCTAGCAGAATTCTATGTGTACACATGTAAGGTTTGATACCTTTGATGTCTATTATGGTCCATCCTATTGTTGCCTTATAGCCTTTGAGCACTCTAATCGATTTTGCCTCTTATTCTGTAGTCAAGTTCTTAACAATAATAATTGGAATGTCTACTCTCTCTGCTAAGTATGAACGCTTTAGGTAGTCTAGTAATGGTTTTAGTTCTAAAATTGGTGCATTAAAGGCAACAACTTGGGTGGAGGAAGATGAGCCAATTCTAGTTTTTTTTTTTTTTTGTAACTATAACTTAACAAGCTCTACAACTTTAGCAACTATTGCCAATTTTGCTTCTATTTAGCAAGAGTATTCAAGTCTAATGCATCTTGCACTAAAGGGTAAAAAGTATCAAATGCAAACAAGGAATGATCATCATCTACAATAGGGTATTTCATAGAATCAAATATGTTAAATTTCATAATGTCACCATTAAATTCCATGGTTAATGAGCTAGAATAAACATATATTTTTGTTCTAATAGTTTTCAAAAAAGGCTTTCCTAAAATGTTGGGGGATGAATGTTTGGTTGAGATATCATCAACCATATTTAGAATATAGAATTTGCTAGAAAAAATGAAGCCATTCACCTTAACCAAAACATCCTCAACAACTACCTTAGGGTAAGTATTAAACCTATTTGCTAACTGAATTATGACACTAGTTTCTTTGGATGGTCCTAAATTTAGAGATGTATAAATGGAAGAAGGCATGACATTAATGGATAAACCTAGGTTTAACATGGCATATTCAAATCTAATTTTATCGATAACACATGGCATGGTAAAGGTACCTAGATCCTTGCATTTTTGGGGTATTTTTCTTTGTATGACAATAGAAATAGTTTCCCCAATGCTAATTCTTTCATTACCTTTTAGCTTCCTTTTGGTGGTGCATAACTTCTTGAGGAATTTAGCATACCTTAGAATCTAGTTGATCACATCTAGTAGGGGAATATTCACTTTAACCCTTCTAAAGGTCTTCAAGATGCCTTTGTCTTAATCTTCTTTTATCTATTTTTCAAGTCTGCTTGGGAAGGATAGAGGTGGACAATTGGTTGGGAGCTATTTGTTGGTTCAAAAATTTTTGCATCTTTTTGGTATGAAACTGGTTGCTTAGTCTTTACTTCCTTGCCGCTCCTCAACAGTATGACATAGGCATTTTCCCTGGGATTTATGACTATTTGGGATGATAGTCTATTAATAGCCTAATTTTCTAGATTTTTATCAAGGTTTCCATCATCTGCATTTTGATGTTGAGGTTGACAATGTCTTGCTTAATCTGCTGAATCTTTCCTCTCATTTCTTGCTAGAATTGCAAGTTTTATTGAGCCATATTTTTCATCAAGTCTACAAATCTTGATTGATTGGAGGCTAAGTCTTTGTTGTTTTGCTATTGTATGGGTCAATTTTGGTTAACTACTACATTAGCTACTAGATTGGTTGTTGCAACTGATATGAAGGTTGCTGATAAGAGCTTTGCTATCTTGCTTTATTGTCATATCTCATATTAGGGTGATCTCTCCAACCATGGTTATGTATGTTGGAGTAAGGGTTATATGCCTACTAGTTTTGGTTTGGGAATCTTTTATTATTATCTAGAAATTTCCCCATGGCTTGGACTTTTTGGAAGGGTCTAGCATCTTGGAAAAAGTTGGACATATATCAATGTTGTGTCCAAAAGTTGAATAGATGCCACACAGTTGCACCCCTTGTTTCTATCCCATGAGCTATTGCATCATAAAAGTGAGATCTGTCATTTGCCTTTCCAAGTTGGATGTGTGCACCTTGTTCACCCTTTTTATGGTATAGTCAAGTCTACTACCAAACTATTATAAGTTTGTAGCATATTGGATATCAACATCCTTGCAATATCAGGGGTCTTATCCATTAAGGCTTTTCTACTTGCTATATAAATCATGCTTTTGTCCATTAGAAGGATGCCTTCCTAGAAATACTGTAAGAGGAATTGGTTATTGATTTGGTAATAAGGGTAGCTTACACACAACCTCTTGAATCTCTCTCAATGCTTATGTAGAATCTCTCTAGATTGTTGCCTAATGCTACAAATCTCCTTTCTAATGTTGGCAACTCTAAAGGTAGGGAAGTATCTCTCAAGGAAAAGTCTAGTCATCTCATGCTATATATTGATGGAACCTAGAGGAAGATAATATAGCCAATCCTTGGTTGAATCAGCTAGGGAAAAGGGAGGCTCTCAGCTTGATCTATTCCTATGAAATTTCTTAGGGCTTCATGGTTGAGCAGACTATATGGAACTCTTTAAATGCTTTCAAGGATCTTCCCTAACTAGTCCATGAAATATAGGTAGCAAATGGATCAAGCCAGACTTCAATTCAAATGCAGTCTCAATTTCAGGGTACTTGATGCATAAGAGCTAATGATTAAGGTTAGGGACAACTAACTCTTTCAAAGTTCTTTGATGAAATGCCATGTTTTGTATGTTGGAATATGGTGAAGAACTTGGAGAAAACATATTTCCTTCAATGCTTGAGCTTGGAAAGGAATATACTAAAATTGATGTTGATGAAGGGTCCTGAACTAGGCCAGATTAGTGCTTATTCACTCTTCTCAATTCTTGCAAGGTTATCTCAATCTCTAGATCATATATTGGCTAAAAAATATGAGAGGATCAAGTTATACACAAGAAAGCTTAGCAGCTAATCAAAAACCAAAAGGAATTGAAATGGAAAAAATAAGGAAATAATTAAAAAATATTAACAAATTGAAAAATCATAGAAGATGATGGAATTTGGTAAAAAGAAGGGGGCTTATAACATAGTATGAGTCTTGATTAGAAGGCCCAAAAATGGTGATATATCAAATTTGAGCTTCTAATTTCATAGAAAATTTTGCCACTTGATCTTGTTGAAAAACCAAAAAATTAGGGGAAATAGACAAAAATAGGAGAGAAACAAGGGGGAAAGGACTAAAATTAAAGCCTAACACTAATGTTGATATCCTAATACTATAAATGAATGCAAACACACAAAAATAAGTTAGCCAATCCTTAGCAACGATGCTAAAATTTGACTGCTGATAGAACTGACTAAAAATAATACGAAACTATCTAAGCTAGTAGTATTGGTGAGTCCAGATCATATTCATAGAGATTAGTAAATTATTTCTGTATGCTTCAATTACAAATAGGGGTAGGATAGCTAATTACAATTAAGAATTTAAAGCAAATAGTTTAAGTTCATGAAAAATATAAATAAAATATAAAAGGATTTCAAATGTAGCAAGGCTCAATCTAAAGGATTCTTGCAACCAATTCATTGACCGGTTATTAACTTTAATGTTTCATTCCTATTTTAAACATCTAGACAAGATCTTAATTAAGCCTATTACCTAATTAGTTCTTGTCAATTTCCCCCTTAACTAGCTAATTATACCCAGCATCTAATTGGGTCTTATTGCCAAATCAATGGAAGCTCAGCACTTCCACCCATTTAATAATGGCTTTAAGTTCTGAAAACACTATGTCCAGATAATTGAATCACCCCAGTAGTAAATCAATTAACTACTATTAATTCCCTAGGAAGATTGACTCACCACAGCAACAAATCAGCCTTTATTGCTACATCAACCAAACAACCATTAACAGTTACAAGTTACCATGGAAATTTGGCTCACATTAAATCATAATGAGTAATTATTTAATGGAACCTATTAATTAATCTTCCAAGGTGATATGAAATAAAATTAGTAAACTAAAATAATCAAATTAGGAATGAATTGAAATTAAGATCAAGTCTCAGAATCAAGAAAGAATTGGTGTAGAAATTCTCTTAGATTGAGATGAGAATTTAGTTACACATTAATGTAAAGTAGAATGCAAAATTAAAAGGGTAAAGAGTAAACCTAATTACAAATAGAGTCTTGCCTTATTAGAACTCCTCTCATCCAAGAGTTGGAGACAATATAGAAAGAATGTAAAAAGATATTACAAGAGAGGCTCAGTTAGCTAATTATAGGCATAGTGCATAGCCTTTAAGTTAGGCTATAGTTTAGGGATGGAAGGGAGCCTTTTTGGATGTAAAAATCTTTAGATGAAATATAGTTCTATCACTTAGCTTTCCAATGGCTTTAACCTTGCATTAAAATTTGGTTTTTAGATCAAGTTATGGGCTAAACACCAAGACAACCTTTTTGAGTAGTCCAACCTATAGCAAATTTGATTACTTAAATTCACAGCCATGTAATTAAATCAAAAAGGTGTATTTTGCCCTTAGGCCCTTCATGAAAGATGTTGGGGTGGATTTAGCTATCTTATGGGCTTAAGTTTGCACCAAAATAATTTTTAAAGCTTCACTTATGATGAAAACACTAGGATATGCTCTAGATTTCAACACTGCACTCTACTTTAGCTTCTAAGTAAGCTCTATTTCGCGTCTAAAAAGTCTAAACTAGGCTTTGGCTCTTCGTGACAATTTTATCCCTCCTCTTAGCTTTCCAAGGACATAAGAATCATCCAAAATAGAGGTGAAAAACTCTAGATATACCAAAAAACCTAAAACAATTTAAAATAGTGTAAATTTACTCAATAAATTCAATTAAGCACAAAGACTTAGCAAACCACAAAACTAATCCCAAGTGTCCAATTAAGCACATAAGTATGGCAAAAGTTCAAGTATAAAGGGATATAAATTATGCATAAATTGTGTTCAACTTTTTTCTATTTTGAAGGTACATTTTTGCTTCTTATTTTATTCTTCCACTTTTGACATTTCATCTTCCATTTTTGTACTAGTGTTTGGATCCTACCACTTGATCTTAGCACTAATGCTTCTAACTCTTCCTCAAGCAATAAAGATGTAGCTTTTGACATTGTTCTCTGCATCGATCCATTACAACTAGTTACGTTTGATTACTCTCGAGGACCAAACAGAATGGATAAATAGAGCCTTTTCAATTCTGTAATTGGAGACATTTCTCGGATTCATTTGGATGTAAGGACACATATGGCTATTTTTGGATGGAAAAATGCTTCTACTCTTGCTAAACTCAAGGACTCCTATTACAAGGGAGACTGCATTCATAATTGAGAAGGGATCACCTTTGAATTGATTGAAGATGATGAATGCTCTTGTTATTTTTATACCAAGCAATTTATGATTTTAAATGGAGATGTCATTAACCGAATAAGGATTAACCCACTATTTACTAATTTTCAACACAATGTTCTAAAGACCATTAACGCATGTCTTGCACAGCTAACTTGGAACATATGGTTCATCTTAGCTTGCTTCAAGACCCTTGGTGACAAGCTTGGTCGAGAAGCTACACGACATACTTTCTTCTTGTTTTGTACATAATCTTAACAAGGATCAGGTGGTTGGACTCACTTGACTCAAAGGCCTAGATGTCTTCTCACCAATATTCCATTTAACATGAAAGGAAAGAAGTATTCTTTCTTTAAAATTGTCATTCAATAAGACTTTTAGCCTTTTGGTTGATTGGCAAAGGGGATTTTATTTACCTTATTAAGTGGGTTTTGACCTTTAAATAACTAAAGGTGAAGTATTTGGATTCTCACTCCACTAATGATCAAGAACTTATATGTGTTTACTTACCATTGGGCCTTATGACATTCGAATAGTTATTCATGTGTTTCAAACTTTGCATTTTCCTTATCTTAATTAAGTCTTATGCTCATTCATATATCTTCTCTTTGTAGTTCGTTGGCTCAATCTTGTAGAGTTTAAGTTCATGGAATCAACCATGATAGGATAGCTTAAATTTGTGCTTGCTATCAGAAAAAGTAGCTTGCTTTATTAGCCAATTGTTCAACTACCTAATTGTATATTCCAGACTTTAGGCCAGATTATCTTCCAATTCCTTCTCCTATCCAATCTTCCTTTGAACCCATTGGGGATCAACTTCATAAGAAGTGTAAGAGAAATGATTATTAAGGTGGACTTTCCATTACTACTCCTAACACCAAGGTTGGAAGCCGAGAAACTCCTGCCTAAGAGCTTACTACTCACCTTAAAGAACTTGATTGACATCACTGAGTGGAGAAAGCCCTTTGGTGTTTTGACAAAAATAGCAAATTAACTTGGAAAAAAGAAATGTCTAGTCACTAAGAAATTAGAAACTCCAACAAACACAATATTAACTATCTAACAAGATTATGAACAATAATGAATCTAAACAAAATATATTGTTGAAAGTAAAGGAATAAGGATAAAGAGATTCAAACGTTGATTTATAGTGGTTTCCCCTTGAAAAATTTCCAAGCTTTCAACTAAGCTCAAATCCACTATAGTGTAAACTTTCAAGTTTGGATTGAGACTTAGAGAAGCTGAATATAATGATTGCTTAACCACAACTGCAACCCTTTTGAGATCCTGACTTAAAGAATAGAAAGAAAAAGCTTGACCATTCTTCTACCCTAGGTAAGGTTAACCCTAGGAAACCCAGCAATGTTTGAATTGATTACAAGTGAAATTGGCAAGAAATCAATAGTTCAAGATACAAAGATGAAACTTAGTAGGATTAGATTTATTTAGATTTAACTCAAATGTAAAGATGTAGTAAAGAATTGAAGAATAGATGCATTTGATAGTATTTGCCTCTGAAAAGTTAGGTTTTCACACTGAGAAAATGTGTGAAATGAGTATTTATAGCAAATAAAAACACACAGTGAAAAACTAGTCATTATATGCAAAATTTGAACGTACAAGCATGATTGTGAATTCAAAAATCGAATTTCAAGCAGAATCGCGATCAGAATCATGAGATTCAATTTTGAAGGCTTTGATTTGAATCATAGTAAAGCAGTGCAAAATTTGATTCTACCTACCTAAAATTGCAAACCTTCGATAAGTCTAGGAATACATGTAATTAGAGTCACAATTAGAATTGAAAAAATAGAATTTTGAAGGATTGATTCAAATTTTAGAAAATTAGTTCAACTCTCAATTTCAATTACAAGGCAGGAATGTTTGCCATATTTATGCAAGCATGATCATGAAAATAGTTAAAAAAATATCGACCTGAATTGCATGGCCTAGAGAATGAAAAATAAACTGATGCAAATCCATCTCAAACAATTTTAACCATTTTAAACATTATAAAAACAATCCAAACCTTAATTTCAAGCTGAATAAATGTGGTAAATCATTTAATGAGATGTTGGATTGTTTTTAGTAGAACTTTTCAAAAAGTTTTTGATTAAAGCAAGAAGTAAACCTTCCAAAAAAAAATTCCAAATTTGAGCTAATTTAAATAAGTTTAAACCTTTACAAAATATACTAAGCAAGGCTTAGTCTACATCTTCAACTAAAAATTCGTGGCCATGCACAAAGATCCACTAAAAGTAAATCATTTCAGTTCTACCAAAATCATTTATTTTTATCAAAATACAGTTTTGCACAATTTAGAAAAATAGGGGCTAAAGATAATAATCTCTCTTTTTTTGATGACAAACAAGTTTGGGCTTCATAAGGGATCAATCATACATTCAAAGCCTACAATATAATTCAACAAGAAAGATTAAGGTTCCCCATCAAGATAATAACCTCCTTTTATACTCAAATCCCTAAAATACACAATACTTTCCATTTTGGCATGTCAAAAGAATAGAGCAAGATATAAATCCAATAACTAGTGTTAGCCTTAGAGTGAAGATTGCTACTCTTAAAGATTATTTGATTAGAACACTCTAAGCTACACATTAGTTTTAATGTTGAAAAATAAATTTTAGTCATGATGCAAAAATATATTTGTTATTTTTTTATATATTGTTATTATTTGTTAATGATTTCTATTTGATTTCAAGTTATATCAAGTATACAAGACTTTGATGGAAGAAGATTATTTTTTTGTTATTTTATTTTACTTAGGATTATGTTGTAAATAAACTTTTATAGTAGTTGATCCATATCTTTTTAAATCAGAAAAGTAAGAAGAAGAGAAAAATGATTTGAAGAAAATTAATTTTTTTTAAACAGTTTTATGCATCATACATCGATGCAACTTCGATGTATATAAGAACTTTTTGAAAATTCAAATCGAAGTCACACTGATTTTTATAGTTCAAATTGACTTACTGAAACTTTTGATTTTTTATCACTTTGATGCATACATCAATGTAATGATGATACATAATACACTATACATCGATTACACACTAATGTATTAGTCAAATAATTAGACTATAATCGAAGTCACATCGATGTATCAACAAGTAAACCATTTTTTTGTTATAGATTGTTATGGCAGTTATAACCAACTAACTACCACTCAACTGCTCTATCTATATAAATGATTTTTCTCAAGAAATCATTACGATTTTAACACCATTTGATACAATTTGATTCATTGATTCTTTTAGAGCTCAGAAACAATTTTCTCACAAAAAGAATTTGAGAAAATAGCTGTAGAATTCTCTTTTCTTCATTTTTCTATTCTGAAGAAACTCTTCATATTTTTGATCAAGTTATCTGGATCATCTTTTATACGAGCTTATCTTAGTTTGTTTAAGATTTACATCTTAAACACCTGGTATTGTATTTCTTTCACCTTTTATCTCTTTTTCTATTTTGAGATTTCTAGGGATTTAGAAATCTTGTATAGGTTAGTAAGAACCTGTCAAATCTTGTGTTTTGCTTTTAGGTTTAGAAGAGCCTGTGTCCAATTCTTCTAGGTTAGCAAGAAGCCTGTTAATTTCTTGTGGTTTTTTTTTGTAAAAACTGGTAGTTTAGGAACTTGGTAATCCTAATATTTTTATGATCAATTGAAAAAGTCTTTCAGTTGATGAACGATTAAGTGGAGTAGACTTGAATTACGATTTCAATTCAAGTTAAACCATTTTAAAAAGCTGTGTTTCAATTTTTCTTTATCTTTATAATTCTGCTATTTTCCTCTACTTTTAATATCTGCCTATTTACATTATCAATTATCAATTTTGTTGTTAATATTCAGAACTGATTTAAACAAACAAAGTTGTATACAAGTCCCCAACGAGATAAGGGCAAGATCCACATTTAATTCAATTTCGCGCATTTAATCTTTAAGTTTTTACCTACCAATTTTATTTCTTTTTGGGGACCTGATAATAGGTATCAGAGCTTTGCCTCTTAATACATCTTTGTTTGTTTGCAAAATGAAATCAAATCTATTTGTTATATCTAAGTGTTCATTCTTGAGAAATCCACCTCTTTTTTATTCTGAAAATTTTGATTTCTGAAAATTCAAACTTAGGATTTTTGTTGAATCTTTAGATTTTGATATGTTAAGAATTCTTGAAAATGGTTATGACTATCCTATGATTTTGGTAAGTGGAGTTCTTGAAAGAAAATCTAGATAGCTATGGACTGAAGAAGAAGAAAGAGACTTTTCTCTTGCCTCTAAATTGAAATGGATTATTGTTAACTCTTTATCTGCTAACCAATTTTCTAAGATTTTAGAATGTAAGACAGGTAAAGAAATGATAGACAAGCTTGAAAGCACCTATGGAAGCAAAAAGAATATGAAAGCAAAGAAGAAGAACAACATTATTTTCTAGCAAAGTATGAAAAGATGAAGGTTCAATAGTTTCCAATAGTCTGCTGCAAGCCATACATAAATAATATGGATGAGGAGAATGCATCAAGTACTGAATCTTATGATGACCAAACTAATTTGATGAATCACATGAAGATCCCATTGAGTTGTGTATAAAAATGCATGAAGTATTATCCAAAACTTAGGAAGAACTCAAGAAGGTCAACAAAGAATTAGAGCAACTGAAGGTTAGAAATGAAGGTTTGTTAAAAAGAATTGAGGTTACTAA
>JANHAO010003619.1:0-25838 GCA_026873985.1 Saraca asoca | reverse complement strand
TATTTATGGATTTACTGTTACTTTGATTTGGATATTTTTTATGCATTAAATTTACCTTTAATGTTTAATTGATTGATTTTATTATACACTATAATTAAACGGGTTTTAGATTGTACTTGATGGTATTGTATTGGATTTGTAGGATTTTTATGTGACTATCAGGTGTTACTGACCGAAATAGTCACTAAAAAAAGTGTTTGCAAAAACTGTTCACAAGTTTAGCGATTGAATTTGCGATCAATTTTTTTCTTCATATTTTACCATTTTTTTCTACTAAAAATTTTAGTGACCAACTTTTCTATAACTTAGCGATCAAACTGTCACTAAATATTAGGTGGCAAAATTTTGCATTTTAGCAACTGAAATAACGATCGAAAATTTCGATGGCAATTCGATTGTATTTTAGAGATCGAAATAGCGACCAAAATTTTCGATCACAAAAATACAAAACAGCGACCAAAATTTTCAGTCACAAAAATACAAAACAGCGACCAAATGCCCAGTGGTTTAGCAATCGAAATAGCGATTGAAAATTTTGGTCGCTAAACTCAGCGATTGCCCAATTTCGGTTGCTAATTGTTCTGTGACTGGGTGTTTAGTCACTCCTTTTTTTTAGACACTGTTCGGTCACTAAACCCATCTGCGATCGAAATTTATTTTTTAGCGATCGAAATTTTCGGTCGTTAAATTATTATTATTTTTTTGTAGTGCAGAACTTGATTTATTATAAATTTATAAGACATATACATATATTATTTGTGAAGCTTACTAATATAGTAAACCTCACATTTATTATTATATTTATCTTTTTTTTTTTCACTAACTCACAAAAAATCAGATTCATAAAATAATTTTTTGTATGATAAAAAAGTTAGCGCAAGCCTATTCTAATGCAAATATCCCAAATGATTTGAGTTTAACTTTAAATTGTATTATTCACTAGATATGATCTAATGAAAAGAAGTTTGGATAATATGTTAAATGTCTCAAGTTCAAATCTTCTTGTTGTTTATGTAAAAAAAACCCTAAATTTTAAGTTGCGCAATGATAGATTTGATATATCTATTTTGATTGGGTTCATACAAGCATAGTGATTTTACTTACATAAACGTTCGTATTAGGAGGAATCTTTGTTTCAGGACTCATTTCAATGGCCTGTTAATTCAATGGGGTTCAACGCAGTTTGGTAGCCTCTTCAAATATGACGTAGGAAATTCAAATTTTAGCATGGGTTAAAATCAATTTTGATGGGCTGCAAAGCAATCTAAAAATCTGGCTGTTTGTTGTGAGCTTTTTAGGAATTCAGATGGCTGGTTAATCATGGCTTTTGCAAAGCCATTGATGTTTCTACAAGCTCTTGCGTAGGTTGTAGAAAGGTTTGTTTGGCGTGATTCAATGTCTCTTGTTAATATCTTGCTGAAGCCAATGCACTTGAAGCAATCATGGGACTGGTTGCTGAGTTTGTTACATAAGTATGTGAATTGAGATTGACAGTTGAAAGTTATGTATACTTTCAGAGAGGAGAATAAGGAAATTAATATGTTGATTCACTGACAAATCAGATCATAACGAGAAATTCTGATATACACAAATGCATTGAATTTTTTGGTGATTTTAAAAGTCTTGTTTTGTTTGTAAGAGTTTCTTTTAATTTGATATATCTCTTTTCTTTACTTTTTTTTTTCCTGTAGGATTTAGACCCCTTTTAGTCATAAAAAATAAATGTTTACTTTTACATAAGATTAATTAAATTCAAACTTATTTCCTGCCATAAGATTTGTAATGTCGAATTTGCTATAATTTAAGATATTATATGTGCCAGATGGAAATGAAAAACTCAGAAAAAAAAAAAAGAGATGTCAACATGAAAATAAGATATCAAATTGAAAAGAGATAAATGGAGTACGATTTTTGTTATCAAACTATGATCTTCTATATAGAAAGTAGAAACTATGAATTTGAATTAAGAAAAACTATGAGTTTGAATTCATTTGTGAATCTTTTGTCTATATCTTTATAAAACCAACACCATTATTTCTTAAAAATTTGAAAGAATTCATATTCCAAAAAAAAAAAAAAAGAAGTAAGGTCTAGATATTCCTTTTTATTGCCATGATATTTCATTCAAACAGGAAACAATAAAAAAAAATTACAAAATTATCTAATAGCTTTTGGCTTTACAGAAAAGAAAAAAAAAAGTTCCCATCATTACAAAGCTCAGGTGAAAAACATCAGAAAAATTTAACGTTAACCCAACACAAGAACCATATGTGACCTAATATTACTTCGTGAGCACGTTACATGAGTAAGCGGGAGTTTGACTCAAGTATAGCCATCCTTGGTGGACTAGGCCATGAGTCTTGGATCAAAAACCCAAGCAATAGCATTTAAGAGGTACACTTCATAATGGCCCACTGGACCGTAAGTATGGAATCCAAGGCCCAAAAAGTTGGAGCTTGAGATTTGGTATGTTTGTGTTGTAAATGGACTGAGAAATCCAAAGGGAATTAGGATTTAAGTTCAAATACTTCGTTCCTATGAAGCACCGACACTTCATATAGCAGTTGTGTTTGTGTGTCAGTATCCGTATTTTTCCATATCCATGCGTTAAAAATGCCGTATCCGTATATTGAAAATGCCGTATCCCAGTGTCTATGTCCGCATGTCCGTGCTACCTAGCTTCCTTCTTTAGGATATATAGGTCAGTGCCGTGGCTACTCTTAGAGTCGGTTTACTTTAGATCCGCGGATTTATATAGGAACACTCACAAAATGGATTTGAAAATTTTGCCTCTTTGATCTTGATTCCTAAGCAAATGTAATAAAGTCTATACTGAATTACTTTCACTAATACTGCTATCATTAATCAACGTGCGCGCATGTTTTTGACGAATGCATATCCTAGTAATCCTACTTCGATAGATCTCATCATTCCGATATTGACATTTATATTATGGGATAATCTACGACTTTGATGACTTTGGAGCGCAAGACTTTCTGGGTTTGGAAGTGCTACACGTTTGATTTCCACCCTCATTTCAAGAAACATATACAGGCTTAGAATGAAAATTAATATGTTAATTCATTTTAAAAAAATCAGACAAAATAAATTTATTTATCTTTCAGAAGGAAGACAACAATTTCATATTCTATTAGGCTGTTAAATTTTATTTTATACCAATTAAAATGTTAAATTGTGAATCATATAAAAATTTCTGTTAGTAAATTAAAAATAGTCACCCTTGAGAGTGATATTACGTGATTTTAAAAGTTAAATAAAATCATCCAAAATAATTTTTAGGGGATAAAACTAAACATGTATGAAAGTTAAGAGAACAAAAGTATATTTTAGCCATATCAAGGATTCAAATTACAAAAGATAACATATGTTAAGGTCGTAATATTGTAGATGCCCCGGGGGGGGGGGGGCAACAATATCACATTGCAAATACAATGCTTCTGAGAATCACATGCGTCAAGTGAGTTCCGACTTATATTACACGAACACCGACACGGGGACACAGGGACATGGGGATACGGACATGGAAACACGGTATTTTTAAAAGTGTCGATGCTATTTTTACATGATAAATGAAATGTCGGTGTCGATAAGTGTTGAAAACGAAAATATTTTTGATAAACGAATACGACTGTTATATGAAGTATCGGTGCATTAAAGATTCCGACTCAACACAAAAACGTCACACTCTATTGCTGTCATAACAACTGAAATATACCTATTTATAGGATTTTTTGATAAAATAAAGTTTAAAATTTGATATTTTAACGAATAGATTTTATTTAATATGATATAATATTACATTAAATTAAAAGAATTAATATAAATTAATAAATATTATATAATTCTTCTTATTTTTTGTATGAACAAAATAAAATTTTATGGTCATAATATTTATAATTTGTATTTTTATTTTTACAATACTAGCAAATCCAAGAAAACACATCCTAACCATAATTGTGATTATAATCATAATTTAAAATCTTAAGTTATATATTTAAGGTTATATTTTTTTTTTCAAATCTTAGGTGGAGGTATAGTTTATAATTGTGACAACTGACTCTATGTGAAGATAATATAAACTTTTCTGAAGATAAGTATACGTATTTCCATTTTGAGAGAAAGAAGAGTATTATTAAATTTGGTAATGAAAAAGGTTTCTCAATATGGATTAGATTATTTGAATATTAATGTGACATGCATAGTAATTTGATGAAAAACTGAGTGTGGCAAGTGGCCAACAATATTACAAGGTACATTCTCAATAATGGGTTTGCCGTGGCAGTCAATCAGAATGGTAATGATGAATAATGAAGGATGGCTCGGAATTGGGTGCTTGCTTACATTCTTAGAGACTAGATAGTATGGACACGCTGATACAAATATGGGGACATAACATTTTTAATGTACGGATACGGTATTTTCAACGCATGGACATAGAAAAATATGGATATCAATATGTGGACAAGACTGTTATATGAAGTGTCGGTACTTGATAGCTTAGGGATATTGGATCAGCTTTGGTTATTAATTAATGCTATAATCTGATTAAACCTTTGAGGTGCAAGATTTTGTGTTTTTCCTTTGGCCTCTTGGTCAGAGGAGCACTAGCCTCACTACCGACCCAGCTGGAAATCAATAAGAAAAGTTTGCTATGAGATAAAACGCGAATTAAGCTCCATAATGAACACAGACCGACACAAAATGAGTTATACTTTGACATGTATTAAAAATTATTGGTATGCATTTTAATTTTTATGATTTTTTCATATTTTTAATTAAAAATATAATTTTTATATAAAATAAATTTTTTTGAAACTTTTCTATGGAATTTTAGTTAATAGAATTGTGAAATTCTACAAAATTGTAATTTTTATGAAATAATTATAAATTTTTATGTACAAAATTATAATTTTTATATTAAATTTTCATAAAAATCTACAGAATTTGTAAATTATTACTAAAGCATTACCTTGACAAAATTTAAACAAACCATGTTTGACGAATTAAAAAAGTTAATTTAAATTTAATTTATGATATATATACAATTATGATAATTATCCATTTATCCTAATATGGTGACTTATAACCTATTTTTATTTGTCTATTATTCTCGAAGTCCATCTACATCTTTTAGGATTTCAGTTTATTTATTATAAATAGATATGGTATATCCTAATTTTTTCATTCTTTTTTTTTTCCCTCTATTACTTAGAACTTCTTCTATATCTTGTCACTTAAGTATTGAAGTGTTCACGATGCACTTCGATCTTGACTTACTTTATTACTTTACAGGTCTTGTAGATAACTCTATACCCAATTTAAATGATAATTAATAAAATATTTTATAATATGATTTAATTAAATACGCATTTTTAACATTTATATGTTCAGTTTATATATTATCAAAACTATACATAAATCATAAGTGAAATACTGTGTATTGAGCCTTTTTCTAGTCAATCAATATGCCCACTTATTGGAAAGTTTTGTTGGCCATCCACTTACTTATGGCACCCATTACGTATCTTGTGTGATTGGACATTTGGACATCCCCCTTTAGATTTTCATCGATCATATTACATCTTTTTCCCATTGAAAGAAAATTGCTATCCAAAAGCTATAGAAATGGAGTAACAAAGATAAGTGGTCTTTTTTATAGCCAAGTATGATAAAGGAAGCTTTTGTAGCCATGGCTATTGCATTGGAATTTTTTATATTTCCAAAGACAAAGTCCTCAACAATCATGCACATCTCCACTGTCATTTTGTGCGAAGTAAGCTTTGGCAGAAAAGGACACCAATTCAATCACATTGCACATAAATGAAACATCGAGACAAGTTACATGACATCATGAATTCCAAGTTTATCAACATTTGAAAATAATTTTGCACTTTGTTTATCAATGTCTTCATATTTCTTTTGACTTGCTTTTGAATTTTCTTTTACGACCTTTTTTAAAAAGCATTCATTGATTTATATACGAAGATCTTTGATGATTTCTTTTTGAGCTAAGAAAATGAATTAATGATTAAACCTATTTTTGGTAGTATAATAAATAATTATATCATATTATGCACAAAAAATCTATTTCGGTATCACTTCACTATAACAAACATGAAACAATAATTCTGATAACCTAATTATTCTTCTTTATTAATTTATGGTGACCATATTTTTCTTGCTCTCCGTAAATATCTGTTGACATAATTCAAAATGAACTCACTTGGATTGTGCTTGATCAATTAGTCCAATAGATTGGTCGAACAATCAAAATTCATTAAAAAAAGCCATCTAAAGCAGGGTCATAATCGAACGTCCAACCTATAACATCGTGGACAAAGTCTAAGTCCTTGTAAGAAGATAGATCACATTGGCATGTCAATGTGAGGTTGCGCGGAGCCACGGTCGAGCAACAAGGGCCCTGGTTAATCGACTTAGATCATAACTCAGTTACTAAGCTCACCACAGATAAGACAACCCTTCGGTGACCTTATACAAGTCGGTATACTCAATGGTATGCATGGATGGCATAACTATGCCATCCAAACATGCAAAAACAAGCCTAGGTTCATAGGTTTTGCAGGCTAATTTGTGGATTTGATACAAATCGGGCTTGAAAATTTAGGACCGTTTTAATTGTAAGCCTAAATAGGTTATTCCACACATGCTGGGATCCATGCAGTTTGGTCCAAATGAACACGGGTAAGCCTATAGGCAACCTTTTAATTTTTTTTTCCATCTACCAGGGTTATATAATCTTCAGCTAGCATAATCCTATTTAGGCTCAATTCGTCCATTTTGCATGTTTAACGTTTTCAACTGCAAGGTAAGAATCTTGTTCATACCAATGATACATCACGAACATATGGACATTCCCCATTCGTTTAGAAGCATGACAAATAACGTGATCAACGACTATATAAACCCTTGGTACCTTTCTTATTTAATTCATTCTCACTATTCTTACTAAAGTTCTGCTTTTGGAACTAACTTGAATGCTAGAGTGTGCTCGTAGACAATTTCTATTGTGCACTACTGACATTGCTCCATGTGTAGGTTGCTTTGCCACTACGCATGATCCCTTTTCGTTAATCCTCTCTAGTTGAAGAGTTTCATTTGACACCGTGTGTAACTTTCCTAACCACCAAAATGTCATGATGTTCTCATTCCTACTTTGCTCATATTCAATCATCACTAGAGGAACATCATCATTGTGAAGAAGGCATGAGATGAGCATTACCAAGATCAAATGGCGGAAGAAGCTCAAAGAATTGTTACTGAGTTTGAGTGCAATAATTTATCCAAGCAATTCCATTAACTGCAAAGACAGTTGGAACCTCTTCATTGTGCACAAACTCAACTAGTTCTCATTCCATCACCTCCTTAGTCACTGAGTCCTATTCTTGCAGAAATTAACCCAGTCTCAGGTCAAATTCCAGTTATCTTCTTCCCTCACCCTCAATTCACTCTACCTCACAATGCACCCTAATTATGGTAAACCCACTAGCCACTCCAAAACCTAGTACAAATCAAACAAGCTTCAAAACCAACCATTCCCAATCTAATGAACACTCACTAATTTGATACAGAACCATAAGCATTTTCAAATATAAAACTTTCAAAACCACAATTCGCAAGAATAACTCTTGCAAGTGGCCAATAAAATTCCACCAAACCCAAAGGATCTCTGCCATCATAAACAAAACCCATTGATCACACTCATGAGCTATATGATTTGTAGAATCCAACTATCGATCTTACCTAAAGTTCAAATAACCTTCCTTTTACCATGAAGATCGTCATCCATTCTCCTTAGTGGTAGTGGCCATTCTGTTGTCTAGCCACTTCAAATCATCAATTCACATCAAGTCCTATGATGGAATGGCTAATCTGCAGGAGCATTTAAAGGCATTTCAAGCATCTTTGCTATTATTTAGAGCCTTGGATGCTATCATGTGTCACGCTTTCTCCATTACTTTGAAGAAAGCTGGATTACAATGATTTACAACATTACTCCATCAGTAGATCAATAATTTCTAACAACTAGTCGATACTTTTTTTATTCACTTTGTAACTAGTTGAGCACAAAAAAAAAAAAAAATCAGTCACTTTAGTTAACTTCCAACAAGGGCGATATGAGATGTTGAAAAGGCACCTTGCCCATTTCAACACTTCGGCTTTGGAAATTAAAGACTTTGATGAAGGAGTAATGACACATTAGATTAGCTCTAGTATTCAATCAAGGAACTTCTCATTGTTTGTAGCAAAGCGCCTAGCGTTATCTTTTTTTTTTTTTGAACTTCTGGCTTGGTTAGAAAAATATATAAATATTAAAGAGGTGGAACTCGCTCAAAGATAGGTCAAGTGAAGTTAGGAAGAAAGTGTGTAATCCATAGATAAGGGACGTTAATGCGAGCGAATGCCACTGCATGGGTGTTATAATAATTATAAGCTATTAAACACATTGATTAGTCATATCATCCAAGATGTTTAAGTGATAGCATTGATGAAATTCCCACCTCAAAAGTGAAGAAAATTCCTTTTAGTAGATAAGTCTAAGTATTACAAATTTCACCATGATTATGGTCATCAAAATGATGATTGTATCACATTGAAGGATGAGATTGAGGCATTGGTATGAAGAAGACACCTTTCCAAGTACAAGAATTTTTGAGGGGGACAAGATGACTAAGAAAGAGAGAAAGAAAGAACATGATCTTTCACCAAGACCCAATCGAATAGAAGGAAAACAAGTAGAGAATAAGTTTCCAATTGTGGGGATAACTAAAACAATTGTAGGAGGATTTGTTGGAAGAAGTTCATATCTTTGTTGAAAATGATAAGAGAATAATAGAAATTAAACAAATCTCTTAGTGGGTGATAGGGCCTGGTTGATTGAGTTGCTCAAGGAGTACATTAAGATTTTCACTTGGGTGCCTCCAAACATGCTAGGAAATGATCCAAGCATAACATGCCATGAGCTATTGATTAACCCTAACATAGGACTTGTACAACAGAAAAAGAGGATCCATGGAGCAAAACGACAAAAAATTTATGAAGGAAGAAGTAAAAAAGCTATTGAAGGTTGGTTTCATTCGAGAAATCTCACACATAACATAGCTAGTAAATATGATCCTTGTCAAAAAGGCCAATTGAGGGTGGAGAATGTGTGTTGATTTCATGGACCTTAACAAAGCATGTCAAAAAGATTTTTATCTATTGTTAAACATCAACTATTGCACCTAAAAATGAAAATAAGACTATGTTCATAATTAGTCAAAGGGTATACTACTACAAAGTGATGCCATTTGGCCTCAAGAAAATGAGAGTAACCTACCAAAGATTGATAATGACCTGCTAATCAAGTCAGAGAGTATAGGTCAACACTAGATAGACTTGGAAGAGAAGTTTGACAAACTAAAAAGGTACTATTATGGGGATTCTCCGGATCAGGCCAAGAAGGCCAGCGGAGGCCTAGAAAGCTAAGAGCCGGAGGGGAGGGGACAGAAAGGCATGGCCCAAGCTAAGGCAAAGCCGCTGAACACCTGGTGGCAGGTCGCAGGATGCACGATCACGAACCCCAGCCAGCGAGGTCATTGGCAAGCTCTTCTCTACGCCAAGAGAGATAGTCAAGCATCTGACAGGCGCGGCCTAAGTGCTCTACCAGCCTCGCAAAGCAGCCCCTAAAAGCCTGACAATGATTTGGCCAGCATTTATTACTCACTGACCAGCATTTAATGCTTTGTACAGGTGTCATCATAGTCATATATGAATAAATTATAATTTGTAAACCATCCCACACATATAAATGGGACAGAATAGTCATAAAAAAGGGGAGTAGTGTAGAAGCTCTGCTGAGATTTCCTCTTGTATTCACCAGTGTAATCAGAAATATTGAGAAAAAGAGAATCACACTCACCGTGGATATAGGGGTCGAATAGACTTTGGCCAAATCGTGATAAATCTCTTTCTTGTTTTCTCCTCTCTTCCCTTGAATCTCTCTTCAGGTTATCACACATTAAGTAGTAGACAAGCAGTCTGGTTCTTTGAACCCCCTGTTGATAGATTACCAAAATCGATCGTCAACAGGTACCAAATAAGACTAAATCCCAAGAAATGTGTGTTTGGAGTAAGGATAAGAAAATTTCTTGGTTTCATGCTTACCGAACGAGGAATAGAGGTAAATCCCTCTAAGTTCTAGGTGATCATTAACATGAAAAGTCCATCAAACATCAAGGAAGTTCAGACATTGAATGGTAAAATCACTGTCCTCACTTGTTTCATATCTGACTTAGCTGACTAACATGCTCCTTTTTTTTATTTGCTTAAAAATGCTAAAAATTTTGCATGGAATAACAAATGTAAAGAAGCTTTCAAAGAATTAAAGAGTATTTGGCCACTCCACTCATACTTTCTTAATTAAAGCCTAGTGAAACATTATACTTGTACTTAGTGGCAACCGAAGAGGCAATAAGTTCAATACTTATTTGAGAAAATGAAGGGGAGCAAAAACCAGTATACTTTACAAGTCAAACATTGCATGGAGTAGAGATGAGATATCAAAAAATAAAAAAGTTAGTTTTCACTATACTTTCGGTATCAAGGAAGTTGAAACTTTATTTCCAAAACCATCACATTGTTGTTCGAATGAATGCTGTTATCAAGAATATATTCCATAAACTTGATCTCATTGGTCGACTTGGGGCATGGCCTATAAAGCTTTCTGAGCACAGATTTATATATAAGGTGAGGAGAGCGGTAAAAGCACCAATACTGGCAAACTTTACAGTTAAAATGATTAGAGTAGAAGAGGCTGAGTTGAAAGACCATGGTTTACTAAACAGTAAAGGTAGTGGAGTAGGGGTAATCTTAGAAGGACTTATTGACCTAATATTAAAGTACTCATAAAAGTTTGACTTGAAAGTGACCAATAATTAGACAAGATATGAAATGTTGATTGCTGACCTACAACTGGCAAAAGAGGTTGGTGCTCAATCAATAAAAATTATAAGTTGTTATAGGTGTTTTTTGATACCATGTGAAGTGGGCTGGCAAAAGCCCAAGTCTAGTTGGAAGGATCTAAGTCACTCAAGTCACTGATGACCTCATGTGAGAGCCCCAAGTCATATCCTCAGCCAACTCCCAGCTCGTAGTCTTTAGTTAGCTCAAAGTCATATCCTCAACTAGCTCCCAACTCATAGGTCGCAATCCTCAATTAGCTCCCAACTCACAGGTTGCAAGCCTCAACCAGTTCCCAGCTCATTGCCTCAGCTAGCTCCTAACACTTAGCTTTAAAAGAGAGCTTTAACACTTCCCTAGCTAATATCAACTTACAAAAATAATCTGCAAAAAGTAGTCTAAGGGGCCCACCCGCAGAAAATAACCTGTAGAAACTGACTTGTAGGAGCCTAAGATGTCATTTACATTTATTATTTGATGTAACATATTTATTACTTGTAAAATTACAGTTGTACCCTCTTTTGCTTCTATAAATAAGGGGTTAAGCCATTGTATTAGGGGACTCCCGAGAATATATGCCAAAACTTTGTCAAAACGGGGGAAACCATAGACAAACACTTGTATTCTACAACTTTCACTGATAAATAAAATCAATTATGGACATAAGGACCGATACCATCCGATTTTGGTTGAACCATATGAAAAAATCTTGTGTTCCTGCTATTCTTCTTCTTCTTCTTGCTGTCTGCTCCTGTTTGCTGTATTTTCAGCCAGATTGTAGCTTGAGATAACAAGAACTGTACAGTTGATTAGAGTTTGGCCCAAAACCAAATTTCACCTTCAACATAAGTGATTTTCAATTGGTGATCATCCAAGTAAAAAGGTAGTATGAGGTTAAAGAGCCAGTGCTAGTTAAATACGCTAGCATGGTGAGAAGCATGTTAAAAGAATTTAAATATAAGTTAACAAGAATCTCCATATTAGAGAATGACCAAACAGACGTGCTTTCTAAACTTACAATTGCCAAGGAAGTTGTCAATAACTAAATGGTAATATAAGAGATATTGTAGGCCTTTTACATGGAAATAGTAATGTGCTTGGAACAGAGTGAGTCTTGGATGACAACAATCGTCTAATTTTGAAATGATGAGTGTTTTCTAGAAGAAAAGAGGAAGGCTAGAAAGGCTGAATGACAATTAACTTATTTCTTTCTAGAGAATAGATAATTGTATAAGAAAAGCTATGCTTTCTCATCTTTAAGATGCCTGCAACTAGAGGACCGGAAGCTGATTATGTCTTAAGGGAAATTCATGAAAGGATCTGTAAGAGTCACCTAACTGGCACAACTATCACATTGAAAGCTATTTAGTAAGGGTATTACTAGCCTAGAATGAAAAATGACATAATTGAATGAGTTCAGAGATGTAAAAGAAGTTAAAATTTCACTAAGGTCTAAAGACAATCAATAATAAACCAAATGCCTTTGATCTTCCCATGGTCGTTTAACAAATAGGGAACTAACCTACTAGGCAATTTCCAATCAATCCCATTTAGATAAAGTATGTAGTGGTTGTGATTGACTACTACACGAATTGGGTCAAGGTCGAACCTTTCATAACTATAACTTCGAACAATGCACAGAAATTTGTTTGAAAATTTATCATCTATAAGTAAGATTTCCTCACAGTACCTTATTTCAATAACTATAGACAACTAATAGCTCTCTGCAAATACGGTCTCCCCACCGTGATCGTATCTGACATGGAAAATAGTAGCTTTAAGACTTTTGCCAAAGGAAAATTTAATCAACCTAGCACTATTGTGAATCATGTGAACATCTTACTTATTTTTATTATTGAAGGTTAGGGAAATAGACTATGAAAAACATAAATGGAAGGAAAGATAGTAGTTGTATAGGAAGGCCATTATAGAGTGAAATACAACCTATTAAATGACACATATCACCCTGAAACAATTGAAGGGAAGCCTATTCCATGCACTTGGAATGTAATATACCTAAAAGATTCTATGTGCAAATTTAAAGACTAGCTAATTGACAAAATATATAAATAAATAGTTGAAATATGAAACAAAAATGAGAATTCTTCACCATTTATACCTTATAATTAAATCCTAAGTAATCTTTCAGCACTAAAAGCCGAAGTAACTCCTTATCATATAAAGGCTAAGTGGACCCTCAACACTTTAAGCCCAAGTAGTCCCTCAGTATTCAAAGACCGAGTAGGTCTTCATCACCTTAAGTCTAGGTAACCCCTTAACATTATAAGGATCAAGTAATTCTTTGATGTCTAAACAAAAGTATGTATAGATAAAAAGCAAGATTAAAACAAGACTGATGGATCTGTTGAAGGTCAACCATTTTGGAGTCAAGATAATAAAGGAACATAAGGAATTGTTGACTCATGGAAGGTTGTGAAAGACGAACAACAAAAAGTGAAAGTAATTAGCCCTCTGAAATTCACACGATAAAAAATATTGACTTATTAAGAGTCAAATGATAAAATAACCCATTAGAGAACAAACATTGAAAGAATATTTGCTAAAAAACCACAAACTCTCTAAAGGTGGAACAATACAAGAACATTTGACATATACAAAATGACCCATTGAAAGCCAAATTACAAGAGAAAAGTAAAGGCAAAATAGTTTGAACACCCATATATGAGCAATCAAAAGTAATATATTTGATTCCCAAAATATGATTGAGTGACAAAAATATCCTAAATAGTAAAAATATTCAAAATACAAATGATCAAGCTTGGCCAAGTTCTTTCAAAATATTCTCCAGGGACTTATCATTATCAATCTTTGATGTATTGGTTGATAAATCTGGATTGAAATGTTTAATTTGACGAATAGCCTACTCAAATCTATCTTGGTACATGGGATATCTGAGTTCCTTAACCTCTTTAATGTCTTCATGTAGCTCCTTCTCTTTATAATAAAAGCTACTTTATCATCTTTCGGATTCTTTTGTTTAGCTTTGATCTCTTTATTCCTCTCCAAAAGTAGTCCTATCAGAATCCTCAATTTTTGCTTTTAAAGTATCTCTCTCTTTTACCAACTTAGAAATGTGGTTGGTAAAGTCCTAGCTAGATGCTTTTTTCTTGGTCAATCAACTCCATAGACTTAGCCTCTAAATTTTTCTTTAAGCTTTCTAGATCACTTTTGGAACACTCATTCTTTGTTTAAACCATAGCAGGAACAATAGAGAGAATGGAAGCAGCTAAACAAACTATTTGAGCAACCGAAGACTTCAGGAGCCTTATGGGGCCATAGTCCCTCACAAAGGCCTCATTCCAATCTTGGTTAATTGGAAACAACAACTACCCTTGCAAGAAGGAGCCATAATCAACATCTTTGTACCATAGAATATATATGGTATTAAAGTTGAAGTCACTTCCTTCAGAAGCATCAACTAGGGTAAGTTTAGACCAACCCCTGATCTTGAGTTTCTTGGAGGAGGGGGTGAAGACATCAAAGGTAGAACTGGCCTATTACCATTCAATTAATCTCTTGACTAAGCCTTACACTTGCAAGAAGGTAGGGCCTTTACATGACCAGGAGAAGACTTTGAGCGACTAAGGGATGTTTGACCGCTTGTCACTGCGGATCTCGGCTCCTAAGCTGGAGCCTTAATTTAAGCCATAGGAGGAATAATGGGTTTTTTTTTTTGGCTAAGGTGTGGGTGCAAATCTTTTCCAAGCATTTAGGACCCGTTCTTGATTGGTAGATTTTAATAACTTCTTTGTTTAGCCAGAAATTTGAAACAAAAATACAAAGTTAGTAAGCATAAATGTAAGTCGAGCAAAAACATGAGAAAACATAACACATATGAAGAACAAATTAGGTGTCAAATAACCCTAAGGCCAAAAGATGAACAATTAGATCTTGTTTATTGTTAGAAAACTCTTTGAGCAAATAGTTTTATGGTTGCTTAGTAGGAATGGTCCACTTCACTGTGTAAAAGTACTCGCCATCTAGAAGAAAAGAGAGATGAAAACCTTTAATTATGTTAACTTTGAAGAAAATTATTTCTAGGTTCGAACACCAGTAAGCATATTCTCAATAAATAATCAGTTTGCCTACTGGATAAAATGAACCTATCCTCCAAGCTTCTGTTGAGAATAAGCAAAGAAAAAAAAGAAGGTTGCTACGCTAGGATTGCAACGCAATTAAATACTTAAAACTTCAAAGCAAAGTAAGAAAAACTAGGCATTTCAAGTAAGTTAGATGGATAGACTTTAAGGGCATGAATAACATCTTTTTGAAGAAGGTGGGGACACAAGGAGATGATCAATGACGTCTCCATAAAACATAACGAATGAGGTCGTATCATAGTTGAACGATCATTCATCAAACTCGACGGATTGAAAAGAAATCCTTTCAATAGATTCATCAGCTATATGAATTTTTTCTAGCTTTTTGATAATGTCTAGATTTTATCATTCGGGAGAGGTAGATTACATCTTCACATCTGGATGGATTCATTTTAGGTCGTCTGGTACTACATCCATTAAGTGCGTTTACTCAACTCCATTCTCATCCTAAGATCATTTGACCATAATCACTTAAAACGGTCGAGCAAATCAAAAGACAATGTTCTTAAAGGAGTACTCCTTGAAGTTTAAGGATGACAACAAATTATAGTAGGATGGTAAATCAATAGGGTTGCTTGACCTTTCATAAATGAAAATAAAATTGTAGAAAATTAAAGTCCCACCTTGAAGAAGCAAAACCATAAAGATTAAGTTGAGTGACGAATAAGAAAGGAACTAAGGAAATTAGGAGCAAGAATGATCATTCGAAAGAAAGAGAGATCATAAAGAAGTAAAGGAATAAGAGTGAACAAAAAGGCTATTAAAAATGGAGAAAGAGTAAAAATCATAAAACCCATGTATAACTCTTCAATAGTTAAAAAGTAGAGATCTAGAAAATAGATAAAAAATGAAAACATGATCATCAGATGTATGGGCAGCCATGACAAGGCCTAGTAAAGTAAAGTTATACATTACCAAAACTACAAGAATCATCTAAAAACCAAGCAAAAGCAAGAGTTGCAAGCATTAAATCTTATAGGAGGTCCTTTAAAAGAACATAGTAAAAAAATGGATAAGAGGGAGAGGACATACCTAAAGAAAAAAACTTTGCAAGATGTCGGGGAAGCATTAGGAATTGTTGGAAATGTAAAAGAGGTTCGGGATCTTGAAGAAGGAAGCCCAGAAAAAGGAAGAAGAAAAATCTTCGAGAAAGCTTAAAGAAACAAAAGTATTTTTTGAAAATTACATCTCACTATTTAAAGGGAAGAACAAAGTGATCCAACGACTAAGAAAGACTGAGATGAATGAATCAGATGATGATCCACGTTGCGACATGATGTTAATTGCTCATGATTTTCCTTGAAAATATAAGTATAATGATGAGTACCTGTGATAGCTATTCAATTGCTCGCGCAAGAAAATAAAAAGAAGTCATTACCTAAACAATGTAGTATAGGGACGAAGGCAGACAAATGACAACCTAAAATGAACTCACTGGGGTTGTGGCTGGTTAACGATCCCAATAAACTGGTCAAACAACGAAAATTCATAAAAAATAAACCATTTGAAGTAGTGTCATAGTTTAACGACAAACCCATAACATCACGGACAAAGTCTAAGTCTTTGCAAGTAGACATATCACATAGGAACGTCGGTGTGAGGCTATATGGAGTTGAGGTCAAGCAACAAAGGCCCTGATCAATCAACTTAAACTATAACTAAGGTACTAAGTTCACCATGAACACCCTTTAGTGGCCTCATACAAGTTGATACACTCAAGAGCATGTATGGATGGCGTGACTATGCCATCAACTGTAAGGTGGGAACCTACATCATGAATATGTAGGCACTCTCCATTCATTTAAAAGAATGACAAATGGCATGATCAACAACTATATAAACCCCTATGTATCTCTTTTATTTGATTCATTCTCACTACATATATTTAAGCTCTGTTTCTAGAACTAATTTGAATATTAGAGAGTCTTTGACATACCACTTCTGTTATACACTATTGATTTTATTTCCTATGCAAGTCGCTTTGCCACCACATATGATCCATCTCCGTCATAATCAATCCTTAAGCTTAATTTGGGTGGATATAGATGTGGTTAAATACAAATCATAAGTTTAATATTTTATATTCACCAGAGAATCTATCACAATTAAATTCCAAATTTTATTTAAATTTTTATGAATAATAATATTTACACTTTTTTTTTATTCACCACTCTTTTTGCACTTATACATATAATCTAATGTAGTGGAACTTAACCGTGCATTTTAAACTCAAATTTGAGAGATTCATGATTAAAAAAAATATAAAGGTATAATTCTTTTCATTATAATTATATTAATTTTTTTTCTAAAAATAATGGCGCCATCTCCTCTCAATCTCTTGGAAAACGCGTCAATAATAAAACTAGTTATATTTATTTTAAAATAGACTGAATGAATGAATGAATTAATATTATATTACTTGTGTAATAGAAAAGAACGTAGGAGTGAATGAGATTTATACTAATATTTTTCAATCCTTAGCTATCCACCACCTGAGCTGCTGGGACGGCTATCATATTTGGTTGAATTCTTTTGACATGTAAGAAAAAGCTTTGAAAGAGATAAAGAAAACAACAACCGGTGGTACTATACATAACACAAATGCATTACTCTCGTACAAATTATTGGCATATTGCAAAACATTTTGTCCTCAGCAATCAACTTAATATATAGAAGTGTAAATGTAATTAAGCAGGTAGCCGCAATTGTATTGAATGTGCAATTGGTACGTTGGGAAAAACGTCTCACTTTAAACGAATCAACATCAGATAATTAAAATAATATAATAACACATAAATAATTTAACATAAAAAACTCTTAAACTCTAGGGAAAAAGGAAAAAAAACTACGGATGAGAAACGATTTATTATATCATCAAGATTATAGAATAATATGTGTGAAGATTAACCACTATCCTTATATATCTTCCAACTTTCCATGGGGTTCTCACATAACTCTATAGACACTCACAACATTGTTTCTTTCATACATCAAATCTTAATAAATATAAATATTTATATCCTAAATATTTAATCAGCAAGTACTCACAATCCCACTTTAATATAAAACCTAATTTGAATATGAAGATAACTCATAATAAAAAGCTAATACTAATCAATAACAATTAGAATTTTAATCAAATTCAGCAAAGTAAAATTTGCAATTGTTATCGTCAAGGCGACTAGACTAATAATATTAGAAGTCATTTGATTAGTAGAAAGTTTTACAATAAGTATAGCTTTTTAGTAAGTAGAAAATGCTTGGGTTGTTGCTTAGTTATTAATTAAAAAAATCAGGGAAGTGATACTTCCCACAAAGTATGTAAAGTTATTTACTCAATTACCTAGATAAGTTCTATTTACTTTGTGTTTAATGAAACAAAAAGATAAAATTATTCTAATAAAATTTAAAAAGTAATAAGAATATCTTTTTAAAATTTACCTAATGTCTTAATAAACGAACATAAATTTTTTTTATAATATTTTAATTATTTTAATAATATTTTTTAAAAAGTTTATAATTGAATGAAATAGTATATAATACCTTATTTTTTAAAAAATTTTACTTCTTTAATATTAATCAAATAATTTTTAATATTTTTAAAAAAATTTATATAAAAATTTATTTTTTTATATAAATGAAATGACTCCTTGATACATTATTTATAATAACAGTGGAAAATCTTTGGAGGTAGTGGATGATTTTTAAGACTATTAGGCTCGCCTTTTTAAGCAACGGGGAAGTATTCCCGGGGAAGTGTTGGCCTATGCTCCCGCTTTTCTTCCTGGTAAACAAAAAATGAGAAGTTGCACTTTGCATGTTGTGGCCCATTCTCGCTTCTCGCTTACAATGCGCTTTGTCAGATTCTCACTCCCCTAAAATTATGACCCTCATTTTTTTGTTTGCAACAACAATGCCATTATCTTTTAAATATAAATAATGAAAATGTAGTAATTTTTTATTAGAAAAATACTAAACCCACGTTCAAGGTTTGCTGCATCCCCTAAGAGTGCAACAGGTGTAATAAAACTAATTACAATTAAAAAAAATGTGAATAATATATGTGAGTCTAATATACTCTTCAAATTATATATACAAAGTACCAAAGTTTGTGGACCAAAATAAGAGTAGAGGATAAAAACTGAATGGAATTATTCTAATCTGGTTTGAGTCATATCAGCTCCAAAGGTATTAAGCTTTGGAATCTCATGCTAGAAAATACTCTTTTCATGAATCTTTCAATAAGATGATATAATTAATAGCTAGTAACAAAATTGAAATCAAACGATCAGTCTGTTTGACGTAAGTAATTAAAAAGATAGCTAATAGTTGATAAGCTAGCTGATAACTGATAAGCTAACTGTTAGTTGTTATCTGAAAGCTGATAACCTAACTGATTATATTAGAAGTGTTTGGTAAAATTAACTGTTGAGTTAGGTCATAAATATAAAATGACATAAAAGAATATGTTGATATCATTAGATGTATGAAATATGTTATTTTTATTTTGAGATTGAGGTCAAATTAATATAATTAAGATATTTAAAATAAGAATATAATTATTTAAAATTTAATTAATTATATTTAATTACATCACATATTTAATATTTATTTATTCACTTACTTATTTTTTATTTATGTTAAATTAATGGACATAGGTCAAATATGTAATGATATATGAGTTTTTTATTCCCTTTTAGGTTTGTGAAAAAACAATAAGCATTAAAAATAGTATAATATTATAAAAAAAATATTGTTACATAAAAAGAGCTTGATTTTTTTTCATGGATTATCTTTTTAAATAATTTAGTATTTATATTGATTAATTGGAAGTATGTTATCAATTAATTAAAATAAAAGGGATAAATTTGAAAAAAATGATTAAAAACTCTATTTTAATAAACTAAGCGTTACTTGAAGTAGCTTCTTAAAAGAAAGTTTTTTTTTTTAAAAAGTTAGTGTACTAAACACCTCTAAAATAAAAAAAAAGAACTGTTTAACTAAGCTAAAAAGGTAAAAGCTAACTTTTTTGATGCGCCAAACACACACTATATATATAATCAACCACATTTTAGATTTTGCTTTAAAGAGAGGTGGTGTGTATAACTAGCGATAAGATAATTTACAGTTTTTTTTTGGTATTATAATGAATATATTAGACAAAAATTAATTAAAAAGGCAATATTTTTTATTAGAATATTCATAACCAACCTATGGAATTGGTACATGTCCAAAAATATTATGGAAGATGCATCTAATCAATACATATTTTTCCCTCCATGTTCTAATCTAAATACAGCACAAGAAGAAAAGAGAAGTTCATATGGTCTTGAAAGTTAGTATTTTATAAAAGAACCATTAAACTTCCAACTTCTTGTTGTCTATGTAGTGAATGTGAATATTACAAGGGACTCTATACATACATACATACATATGAATTTCACATTTTTAAAATTTCCTTTACAATTTTAGTAAGCTTTTTGACCATAAGATTTTTTAATTAGAGTGAAAATATAATTCTTCTCAAATCTAGAGACAATTTATGTCAGACAACCTAAAATAGTCGTTAGATGATAAAAAATAAATAAAAAGCATTATTAAAAAATAATCCAAGGACAAACATGAAAAACAATAAAGGGGGACAAAATATATAATAATGGAGGTGACAAGGTGGAGAGATGAGAAAGCACAAAAGTAATATATCGCACAATACTGAAAATTAGGCCAAGATTTGTAATTTGGCTAAAAAAGCAAAGGCATTTTAGAATATGGTACTTTGATTCAAACCTGAGCCACGCATTCAAAACAAGTCTACGTTCATTCTTTCTTCATGTGTTGTGTTTATAAATATCATAGTGGGGGCATTGCCTAAAGAGAGAAGAGTGGGAAGCGAGAACTGAAATTGCTAAAACCATAAAAGTAAGAAGAGAAGAAAAGATAAGAGAGATGGAATGGAGGAAGTGCTATTTGGATGTGATTTTGGTGCCATTGGGGTTTCTCATAAGCATTGGTTATCATGTTTGGCTTTGGCATAAGGTTCGAACTCAACCACACACTACTGTTATTGGCATCAATACCAGTGGTCGACGCAATTGGATCTCTTCCATGTTGAAGGTAACTTACCTTTCTCACTTTCTAACTTTCAATATTATACACTATCAAGAATTTAAATATTGATGTTATTCTCAAACTCGTAATTTTATGTTTGACTTGCATCTATTCATATCAATTATCATTAATAATAATTAGTTTTAAAAAATACGTTCAATAAATATAATAATACAAATGTAAAAATCATTTTTTTTAAAATTTAAAATGTGATTATAGTAAGTTACGATGTGATTGTGTTGTGGTTATGAAAAGTCACATAAAAATAATTATAACATGATAAGAAAGTTCTATGTGATTGTGAAAAATAGATACAACATAATATATTACAACCAAATTTTAAACTGCTAAACTTTTTGTTTTTAAAAAATCTTTGGCATCCACTAAATGTTACCGTAGTTGTCAATGTGAGCTAATTATGTTAATTTAGTTATCCATATCAAATGAATTGATGTCCTATATATATGTTTTTAAGGTATTAAAATGGTGTTCGAAGTTTTTTAGGTATATTAATTACCTGTGTGAATAAGAAGGAATGAAGTGTAAGAGAGAGGGTCTTCTCAACAAGATGCTTTATTCCCAATAAACTTTTTCTTTTATTTATTCTAGTCCTTATACCAAATTAAATGCCATTAATTATCAGCCACAAACAAAGCAAGAATAACAGTCCTTTCTTCACTTCTTCAAGGTTAGGTAGTGAATATAATTCATGTCTCCCGAGTGCGTTCTAGATAGACAAGATATAATATGCATGCATGTGGAGAACCATAATAATAATAATAGTAAACTTTAGAAAAATACAAGATTAGTGCTTTGTATGCTTTTAAACAATTATTTTTTTTATGTATATACAAGTTTTGTTTTTTTTTTTTTTAATATCTTGTGACGACTAGCTTCTTGCAAAGCCTCATTATTCTAGTCTTGGTTATTATCATGTTGGGTATTTTTGGTTAATCTTTCAATTTTATTTAATTATAAATATGTTATAGTCCAATTTAATTAGTCTCATCTATTTGTTTGCTTTATCTGTTTTAATATATTTTGATCTTGATGAATTTAATTTATTGTCATTTTTTTTTTAATTTTAAAATATTATCATATTCACAAATATATTATTATTGTTATTGCTGCTGCTGCTGCAAGTGGGATTTTTTAATTTGTTTTTGAGAGAGAGGGCTGATTGCGTCTGTGAAGATTTTTCCTTAGTTTTAATGCTTGATGAGTAACTTGTCATTTGCTTTATACAATCAATGAGATGGCAATCGCTATAAGCAGGAAAAAGGATGATTTTTGTGGTAATCTTTTGAGTCTTTTTTTACAATATCCATCTATATTAATATCCCACTTTCAACGCGCACTTCTTTCAATCCCATATTTAAAGAGGAAATGTCCTTGTAGGTTAAATAGCTTACTGCATTATGAAATGGCTGCCACTTAATTGCACCATCTTTTTGGCCGCTATCCACATATCAATTTCACCTTATCACCAATATCTTCAAATTAGTGGGTTATGTTTACTTCTTTCACTTTCCAAAAAGAAAAAAAAAAACCTTTTCCATAAAAGGAAAAAAGGTTATAAGATTTTTTGTCGATATAATTATAACCTTTTGTATTATTTTTTATGCAAAATTTATATAAATTACAATATTTGTATATAAAATTACTTTATATAATAAAATTTGAAAAAAAAATACAAAATCTAATTTTCACGGAATGAAATTATGATATGAATGAGGTTGATTACTTAAGTAGTTTTATCTTTAAAACAAAAAGCAAACAAAGTCTATAATTAAGATAAAGAAATGTTGATTAATTTTCAGGACAATGACAAGAAAAACATCCTAGCAGTTCAATCACTGCGGAACACAATAATGGGGTGCACCCTAATGGCCACAACCTCCATCCTCATATGCTCAGGTCTAGCAGCCGTCATAAGCAGCACATACAGCATAAAGAAGCCCCTGGACGACGCCGTCTTCGGCGCCCACGGCGAGTTCATGCTGGGTCTAAAATACGTAACACTGCTGACAATCTTCCTCTTCTCCTTCTTCTGCCACTCTCTCTCCATAAGGTTCATAAACCAAGTCAACATCCTAGTCAACATCCCGCAAGACCCAACGACGTCGTTGGTGACCCCTGAGTACTTGAACGAGCTTCTAGAGAAAGGCTTCCTTCTCAACACTGTGGGAAATAGGCTGTTCTACGCAGCCATGCCTTTGTTGCTTTGGATATTTGGGCCTGTGTTGGTGTTCTTGTGCTCCATTACTATGGTGCCTGTGCTTTACAATCTTGACTTTGTGGTTAGGGCTGAGAAGAAGGGTATGAATAATAAGATGGGGGTTAATGACAATGGGGATTTTGTTTGAGTTAATGTAATTAATTTGATAATATATATACTATGTGAGACAACATAATAAAGTTTGTCTATCTAGGAAAAAAAAAGTTGTATCTGTATAGAGGTTTTAAATCGGTTATATATATATAAATTAATGGAGTGCTGATGTGTTTACATCTTATAATGTGCACAAACCTTATAATTAAAGTCGATTATGTGTTTTAAATATAAAATTTATGAGTTTACTTTAACATGTGAAGATTACGTACACAAATATATTATGTACATAGTATTTTTCAAATTAATGGGACACCTATTTGACATAAAAAAAAATTGAAAAGGAATGTACACTAAACTAAAAAACAGAAGATGTCAAAATGCACAATTTCATTAAGTATTACTGATGAACGTCCATCCTTAAGGCTCAATAAATTTGACATCCCTACCAAAGACTCATTTTTTAGTCTCTATCTGCCTCAGTTATGCCTTTCTCTCTTTCTCCCCGATCCATCACCTCTACCACCATTTTTCAACCTTGTCATCATTCCTACACCATCGATGTGGTTCTGAAAACTACCCTTCGTTTATATTATATTTGTATTAAAACCCTTGGTAACCTTATTTTTGTAGATTTTTTATGATACTTTGATGCTTTTCCAAAATAAGTTGATATTCTTTGCCTTAAGTTTTAAATTAAAGTAGGTCTGGTCAAGTTACTCTTTGCATTAATATTGACAACATTGTTCGGGCTTCAGGTATATTTGATTATCAAGAAACACGTTCTAGTTCAAGGAGCAAGTTTAACACAAAAGGATTTGTAGAAAGAAGTTTGAAAGCTTAAGCAAAATGCAAGTTAAATTCAAGTTGCTCTTTAAGAAGTGAAAGTGATATCTCATTAACAAGGAATTGCAAGTAGAGGTGGATCCTTATTAACACTCCAATGGCTAACTGATGTGATCTCCTCTGGAGATGCCCATGAATCTATCTCCAATTCAGCACACAAAATTAAAATAAAAAGAAGGATATTTATGCTGCATTCTAGATAGAAAGAAGAAGAGTGATAAGTGATGAAGATTGATATTATAAAGAGGAAACTTTATGATAAGTCTTGAAGTTCTTGTAAGAACTCTAGGAGAATATTTGCTCAAGGAAGAAGACTTTCAATTCTCTAATTCACTAATCTCAATGGTTGAGAGAAACATGCCTCTCCTCATAGCAATTAGGCTCCAAAATGGGCTAGGTTCAAGTCTTAACAAGCCCAATTAAACACTTAAACAAATAATCAAGCAAACAAACTAAAAAGATAAAAAACACAAGGTCAAACAACTCAGCCAACAAGGTTGGCCAAAATTAGGCTACCAAAAGTCCCCAAATCAACACAAATTCAAGTCTTAATTCACTAGAAAAATAAAGGAAATAATAAGGGAAAATAGGCCCAAAACAAAGCCAAAAAAGTCTCAAAGATTGCCCACAAAATAACACAAAATTATAACTCAAACATTGTGACAAGGTCAATTCTGGATAGAAACTCTAGGTTAATTTGACATTAAATTTTGAGACCCCAAATGGTAGAACTAGGCTTTGTACTCAACATAAAAGTAATAGAGCTTTCTCTTAGCTTTCCATCCATATAAAGATCGACCTAATCCAATATTTAGAGCTCAAGTTATAGCCTAAAAACTGAAACAACATCAAAACCCCAACATTAGCCAATTAATTCAATTACAAATCACAAGAAAAGACCAAATCACAAAACAAGGTCCAAAATATCTCAAGGCTCAATACAAAATAACAGCCCAAAATATGTACAAGAAAAAAAAATAAAACACAAATGATGGATTGGCTACCTAAGAACTAGTTAGCTTCAAGGCTTCCCACATAATTCTTCTTTAGCCCTTCAAGGGAATGGCAAGCCCCTAAGCAAATGACCTTTGAACCTCAAAGCCCAATTGATGTGTTGTTTTCCGTAAGCGCACGGTGTAGTTGTTGTAGATACCGGCAAATACGGGCTAAATCCCACAGAAATCTTGTTATCAATTACCAGAGTTCGTAATGTAAGTTGACTAAATCAAATAAGAATATTAAAAGTAATATAGAGACCGAATGAAAGAGCAACAAGTAAATAATAAGTAAAGTTCAATTATAAAAGCCTAGGATGTTTTACCACACTGATGATCTTTAACCATTTATTGAAATCTTTCCTATTATAATTACTTGGATAATTGAGGATGGTTTAACCTAAATTAATTACTAGCCTCTTTCAAGGTCTAATAATAGTACTTAAATTAACCCAA
>JANHAO010003618.1:0-25787 GCA_026873985.1 Saraca asoca | reverse complement strand
TGGACAATTCCAACGGACGTCATATCCGTTGTAAAATCCGTTGGAAAGTCCAGCGGACAAATACTCCGTAGCAAAATCCGTCGGAGTTTTCCAACGGAGTATGTTCCGTCGGAATTTCCGTAGGAATATTCCAACGGACAACGTACGTTGGAATTTTCCGTTGGAATATCCGAATTTTCTTGTAGTGTACCAACTAATGAATCGATTCACTTATGAATATCTTAACGAATGTTCATGACTGAATCAATTTGTGAATTAATTCATAGTATTATACAAATAAGTCTTGAATCGATTAGGAAATCGGTTCAGGAAAAATTCCTAACCTTCGATAAGAAATATTTTCAAAACTTTTGCTCATGAATCGGTTGTTGAATTGATTCGAGTAGATTTTCACAAGTTCTTCAATGAATCGATTCACACAATATAAAGTGATTTTTATAAAATTTGCACTTTATGAAAAATTATTTGAAAACATTGTTTAAAAAATATTTGATTTTAGTTCACTTCAGGTGATTTATTTCTACCTCAATTTCAGTGTTTTAATAAACTTACTTGAATTAAATTATATTATAATTCACTTATAAAAGATCTTAGAAAAATTAATAAAACACCAAATCTAATATTGAATCTATCGATATCTTGAATGTCACTTGATTAATTTACATCTGCAAAATAAACAAACACCCAAAGTACATCATGATATCAATTAAAATTATTTTTCGACATAAAAACTGAAAAATGTATACTAGCAAGGCTAACAAATCTTTCAATCACCTTTTTTTTGTGATTTGAAACTTGAGGGTCATGCCAAGCAAAAAAATTATAGTTATTCCTGCCCTTGTAGGGATTCTATTATGTCTAGGAAGTGAAAAAGCTAACCTCCTTACCGCAATTGCATATCTTCTAACCTCAAGTTCAGCACTTCACACCCCTTGCTTTTTTCACCCATTGCAACGCACATTTCTTGGCTTTGATCTCCACAAGTGGAATGATTGAAATTAGCCCTAGCTCATTAAAGAAAATGATGAAATAGAAGGAATGAAGGTTTCAACTGACAATGGGTCTAGTTTATTTTCCATTTTAAGAGCCAACGTGGAGACCAGTGTGAACGGCTAATTGTCACATGGACTTTTCCATTTAACATTAGATGGGAGTTAGTCAAATAGACCTGATTTGATTTAATTTTAATTTTTGAGAAATCAAAATTGATCATTATTTTTAAGGGGATCACAGGCTTCCAATTTTTATTTTAAAAATCAAAATTATAATTAAACCTAATAAATAAAACTGGCAAAGAATTCCATGATAAAGCAAAGCATTACCTGAGAAGAAGCGGAGGGAATTCTCTCCAAATAAAACAAGTGACCTGTTTGGCGTGCATGAAATTAACAGTTTTGTCATAACAATGATTTGATTTTACGTAGGGAAGGCATGGCATCAACCGATTGTACGGTCAACAGTATCAGATACGCACAACTGTGTCATTGCACTGTATATCTGTAACTATCTTTTGGTATTACGTGAATGAAAGTGAAATTGGTGAGTGAAGCCAAAGCTGGAACCAGAGAGGCAGTGAAACTAGTTGCTTTACGTAATGGGTGAGCTTTGCTTGTCATTGCCATGTTATGTACGTTGGACTGATATTTTCACAACTCAACTTTTCACTATTCTTTACCTTCAATTATACTGTTTACTTACATATAACAGTAACACTATTTTTATTCTCTAATTTTTATTTCTTCATTCACATCTTCTTAAAAAAAAATTGGATCTCATTCTAATCCTATTTTAAATCACATACTATATTAGAAAGTAATTTAAATTTATATCCAATTTAAATATGAGCTAAACATTTTTATACATAGAATAAATTCTGGCAGAATCTTTATATTTTTGGACTTTCTCACATGTGTAAGGACAGTATAACGTGGAAGTATATCTTGTTTGTACACATTTCACACAGGACAAGGGATTGGGAGAATACATTGTGCAAATGAGTGTATTGGTGGACATATCTTGTGGCTGTGGATGGCCAATTACTCTTTGTTCACAATGTCCATTTAGCTCAAGGCATATTGAATTTCATAATATAGAGGTTCAATTTTACCCTTCCTCCTTAAGGGATAACTTTTCCATAGCCATTATAAAATTTAAAAAAAAAAAAAAGATATTTTAATTTCTATTAAGAAACCTTTGTGTTCGGATAAGAAGAAAGAAAAGAAAGAAAAAAGAAAATTTTAATATTTTCCTTTAATTGGATAGAGAAACAAGAGAGGAGAAAATATAGTAACTAATTTATAATTAGCATTACTTCATACATCAAAATTTAAAGATTTTCTCTACTTAATTCATATTTTTATTCTAACTAAATTTTACTTCTTTTCTAATATTTTTCCCACTTAACCAAGAGGCAAGCGATGACAAGTAATTGACTGTTGGAGTGCATTGGACGGTCATCTTCATCCTCAGGTGCTTATTGACCTCTCCTTGCAAGTCCTGTCCATCGTTGCGGATCACTTTCCTCATCAAAGAAGCTTCAAGTAATTAATAGACAAAAGTTAAACTGTTTTCCTGGATATTGATTCCACTAGCCGTTGGGAAACTGTTAAAAGTACGTGACAGCTTTATCACAATTTAAGAACCGAAAGATAATAATTAGATTTCAAGTAAATACTGGGTGTGCTAAGGATGTGTTTTCATAAAAGAATTTGACGTTAGAAGTCAATAAATAAAAAAAAAGTATAAAAAATTTATGAAAATGTCTTAGAGTTTTAAGAAATATTTGACGTTTTTATACAGGCATAGAATAAAAATAAAAAACGTCTGAAAAGTGAATAAGAATACACCATCAACATACATTTGGTATATATAGGTATGACAAAGAATTAGGTTCGGAGAGGTATAACAATATTCATACATGTACTCATCAAAAAAAATTTTATCTATATCGTATCCGTATCCACTAATACTGTAATAGGTTTAGGTACGGATTTATACCCACGAATATATCTACAAGAATTTAAAATATATATATATATAAGAAAACAAGATAAATTATGATTTGACCCCATGAATTTTTTACCAACTCCAAATAGATCTTTATTAAAAATATGAAATTATGTTATGACCCCAACGAAAAATATTAAAATTTCACTTTAATTCCTCTGCCAACATTTTTTTTACGTATTACATATAATATTTATATAAAAATAATAATAATTTTATTTAAACAGATAAATAGGTACAGATATAAATATTTTCTTATACTCGTACCTGTTACGGGTATGATTTTTATACTCATATCCGTCTGCGAATATCTTTTTCCATACTCATGCCCATCCATCACGGGCAGATATTTAAAAGTAAATAGATATGCGGATAAAATTATCATCCCTAAATACATATGAATGTGATATGAAGGTATTATCTTGCTTGTACTTACAGAGAAATGATGATTAAGAGGAGACAATCATATTATATTAAATATTAGATATTTATCAAATGACTTATAAGTTGTATATATATATGAATACCCATAAATTTAAACTGAGTATAAAAGACATACAACTTATAATCTAACCTATAATCTTGTTTCATTGTGATCATGAAATCATTCAAGACTCCTAAAACAAGCGTGGTCCGACCAAGGAATTAGTGAAGATTTTTGCGCTACCTATTATAAATTTGTTTAGACCCCTGACTCCAAAAATGAACTCTATCATCAAAACAAATTCAAAAATTGCAAGTGATTACGTAACTCTTCATAATATTTATTGGAGTGGTATAGCATCTCTCTAAATATTTATTAACCATCAAATTAAGCAGATATATTTTTAGAGTAATATTTTTTTTTGTCAACTACTTATTTTTAATGAGAATTTTCAAGGCAACCTTCCCGCTTCTGTCAGAATCTATTGGTTAGGAGAGGAAGGAAAAGAAAATCTCTATTATTGTTTGTGGGGAAAGAAACTGCATACTACAAAGTACTGAATCTGATACACTGATGATGCCAATTCATTAATTTAATAGAGTACGTGGGAATAGCATCTTTGTATTCTATTCTTAAAGTTCAATTAATTATAGAGTGGTCCTCTCTATTCATCAATCATCACTTTGGATACCTGCCCTCTCTTTCAAGAAACTATTCAGTGTGGGGTTTTGTTTGGTTTAAATTCATTCCTTCGACATCAACTCTCTCGCGCATACGTTTTTTGAAATTTAATTTAATTATATTAATATTATTTTATAAAAAATATTATGTGATTAGAAAAGAAATAGTCCAAATATTTTCCGAAAAAAATAATTGAATTTGTTTTTCTTTGATTTTTAATAGGTTTATTAAACTTTTAAATTTTGTGATTGGTAATAAGTTAAGACAAAAATTGGATTCTTTGATTCAGATATTATAGCATTTCTCTTATTTTATTTTCAAAAAATATATGTTCATCTTCACTTTTTTTTATTTTGATTTAAATTTATATTTATCTTTTTTGTTGAAGAAAAATAAAGAAAACGAATGTATAATTTTAAAATAGAAGAATATATTGCAATTATAATAAAATTTAAAAAAAGATGAGTGTAAAATTATCCTATTTATTTTAATATTAATCATATTAAATTTTATATTACAGAGAGATTTGACACAATATTTTTATGCATGATTAAATTTATGATTTTGAAATTTTTTACTTTATCTCTTTTAATATAAAATTAATTGATAATTAGTAATAACATCATCAGATCCATAGTTGTGAAGGCAACCTCTCGCAAGAGCCCATCATAATAAACCTACACAAACTTGAAGGCTTGCACAGCTTTACTAGATCAAGGACCAGCTAGCCATCACTTATTACAATAACACAGTTTCAATCCACTGAAATGGCATCGAGACAAGGAATTAAAACCCAGAGAAATCAGACTGATAAAGTTCCCAAAGAATCTCTCAATCTTGGTTCTCAATCAAATGCATTCTCAATCGTTTTCAAGAATTTTTTTACTCAACCAAAATTAGGGGTTTGCTTTTTTTTAAAAAAAAAATTATATTTCACTTTTTTTTTTATAGAAGGTTGCAAGTTTTTGAAATTTTCTATGAGGCAACTTTTGTTAACAGATTATGATCTTTTTATCTGTTTTTTACACATAAATTCATATAAAAGTTGTAAATTTTTATGAAACAGTATTATAAAAAACCTGCAAGATTTTGGTAAACTTTGCTAGCAAGGTTGGATATGTAAGAAGCAAAACTCGAATCAAATTGACAAGCACCTCTCTCGCATCAATTTATGGCAAGAATAAACAAAAAAGAAAACTATAAATTTTTAGCAAAGAAGAATTAAGAGAAGACATTAGGTTAGATGTGTTAGGACTTTTGAGAGCCAAAAGGGTTATGCGGCCATATCACCTTTAAAATCAATTTTTGTCTTGGACTATGCCCTGTTCTCTCTCGTCGTTCATGTTTCCCCTCCCTATTTGTTAGATCCGGATTCGCTGCAGTTGGTTTGCCGCTGCAGTCGGTGCAGTTCAATCTGGGCCGTTCGATCTGCGATCCGACGGATCAGATCACAACTTGTAAAAAGATTATTTTATTCCTAAAAATTAAAAAAACTGTTTTTTGCGAACTGCGATCTGGACCGTCGGATCGCAGATCGGACGGCCCAGATTGGACTGCACCGACTACAACGGCCGTACCGACTGCAGCGAATCCGCATTTCTATTTGTTCAGGTAGTAATGGTAACACTGCCACCTTGTTGTACCTTAAGAGTAAGGATACTATCTTAACCCCAGATTTTAAATTAACAAAATTAATGTAATTTTATTTTTGAAATTACAAGGAGTTAATAAAATAATTTCTGAATTATAAAAATAATTATAATAATTTTGAATAATATTCTATTCATATAATTTCGTCCATCTATCTTATTATTCAAAAATAAAATTATATATATAAAGTGATGAAATTGTATGAATAAAATATTATTTAAAGATTTTTATATTTATTTTTATAATTAAAAAATCATTTTATCCATTACTTATCATTTGAGAGACAAAATTATTAATTTTATCATATAAATTTATTAGATTTTTTCATCACAATATCAGTTATTATTTTTAAAATTTTTTCTTTTATTAAATTGAATTTAAATTTAAAATACTATGTGAGTTAAGTAAATTTTTTATTTATTCTTAAAAATTAAAATCAGTCCCATTTTATATTTAAGAATTTGATGAGAGTTAAACTTATATATGACTTGTTAAATATAATTAGTATAAGCAATTCACATAATGTATATTTCTATGTCGAATTCAAATGCAAATAATAATATGCAATATGTTTATCTATTCTTTATTTAAAAAAGAAAGTAATGATAACAATTACATTAGATCTAAGCTGTTTATACCTGAAAGAAAATCCAATGGGTAAATGATTTTTTTTGGATTTAATACCTGCAAAGCTCACATGCATATATCCCTATCAGCATCAGGTACGTGTAAGTTCCATCTGATCATGTGCACATTTCTTTTCACTTTTACTTGCTAACTTGTTCTGCAAACAGCTGTAAATCCTTTGTTGCCTGTCCAATTCCAAGATCTTGAAATAAGTTTCTGATTGCATTTCACAATCCTCACTCCTCACTTCTCTCTTGTCATGGCAGCAACATGTTAAAATTTCAAAAATTTCCATAATAGTGTACAGGAAAACAGTCCAATAGGAGCACTGTAATTCACTCAACTCCAGCCAATCCCTGCCCAGACAGGCCCCATCTCTGATTTCTTCCAACCTAGCTATTATATTCATTTTAATTCACATGATTTCATTAACAGCATATTCGATATAATTTAAAAGTAAGAATCTATGCATATATTAGTAACTTATCACTAGTTTGGAGAGATATTAACCCAACCTGTCTCAGGCTCGTGAGTCTAACAACAGAGCAAAGTGTTTGTAAAAAACGCAACTCCAAAAAACCCTTTTTGTTTTTTTCCCTTGTCCTTGTATCCCTCCCCTTGGCCAGCCAATCCTTCCGTATCAAAGCTCTTTTGCCCTTTTTAAGCTTTTTGGCCTTGCCTTTATTCCCCTCTCCCTTCTCTCCACAAACTTCCTAGGTTCTCTAGGCCCCCCCTCAAAACCAATTCCGAAACCTCATCACTCTATAAATAGAGCAAAGATCATACGGATTAAATTACGCCTTTCTCAAACCAAAAACCATCCTTCATCTTCTTTCTATCTCCCACATTCTTGTCACACTACCTTGTTCCACAACACTCAAAAATCTCAATCAAAAGACAAAAATAAAGACAAAGTTTCAACCTTTAGAAAATGAAATATTGGAGCTCTTTGGCATCCCTGCTGGGTGTTTTTGCTTTCTGCCAAACAATCCTTCAAACAGTTTTCCCACCTGAGCTTCGTTTTGCCTTTGTCAAGTTCTTCGGCAAGATCTTTCATTGGTTCTCCTCCTACTGTTCCTTCGAAATCACGGAAATCGACGGCGTTAACACAAACGAGCTCTACAACGCGGTTCAGCTCTATCTGAGCTCCTCCGTTTCGATCACCGGCAACCGCCTCAGCCTCACTCGCGCCACCAACTCCAGCGGCTTCACCTTTGGCCTTGCCAATAACGACAACATCTCCGAGACATTCAATGGTGTCAATGTGCTGTGGGAACACGTGACTACGCAGAGGCAAGCTCAGCCGTTTTCATGGCGGCCGATACCAGATGAGAAGCGAGGTTTCACTCTGCGAATCAAGAAAAAGGACAAAGCTTTGATTTTGAATTCGTATTTGGATTACATTATGGAGAAAGCTAACGATATTAGAAGGAAAAATCAGGACAGGCTTTTGTACACAAATTCTCGAGGTGGGTCATTGGATTCGAGGGGTAATCCATGGGAATCTGTGCCCTTCAAGCATCCCAGCACATTTGACACATTAGCCATGGACCCAGAGAAGAAGAAAGAGATTATGGAAGATCTGCTGGATTTTGCAAATGGCCAAGCTTTTTATCAGAAGACTGGACGAGCTTGGAAGAGAGGCTACCTGCTTTATGGACCACCAGGAACTGGGAAATCTAGCATGATTGCTGCAATGGCCAATTATCTGGGCTATGATATTTATGATTTGGAGCTGACGGAAGTTCATAATAACTCAGAACTGAGAAAACTTTTAATGAAGACAAGTTCAAAATCAATCATTGTGATTGAGGATATTGATTGCTCAATCAACTTGAACAATAGGAAGAAGAACAACGATATTGGATCAAGGAATTATTATGATTCAGGTATTCCTCAAATGACAGGTGGGTATGGTGAAGATGGTGGGAATTCAGTTACACTTTCTGGGTTGCTGAATTTTACAGATGGGTTGTGGTCATGTTGTGGCAGTGAGAAGATTTTTGTGTTCACAACAAACCACATTGAGAAGCTTGATTCTGCTTTGTTGAGAAGTGGGAGAATGGATATGCACATTCTCATGAGTTACTGTTCCTTCCCTTCTTTGAAGATTCTGCTGAAGAACTATTTGGGATATGAAGAAGGTAATTTGGATGAATCTGTGCTGAAAGAATTAGAAGAGGTCATTGACAAGGCTCAGATGACACCAGCTGACATTAGTGAAGTTTTGATTAAGAATAGGCGAAATAAGGAAAAGGCAGTGAATGAATTGTTGGAGGCAATGAAGATCAAGGCAGAGAGTAATGAAGAAAATGGAGTTCCAAGGGAAAGAAATGGGGATGAAAGTGAATTGGAAGAGCAGGAAAAAAGGGCTTTGGAGAGTCCTATAGAAGAGTCTGAGGTTGACGATAATTGCAAAGGAGAGTATGAAGATGAAGAGAAGATTAAATGATATTAGTAAAATATTGAAGAATAGTTGTAGTTAACTTCCTGTCTCTTCTTTCTTCAGTGAGGTTGAACTGTGAAGGATGAGCAGGCATTATACAATGTACCTTGGAGTAGTTGATCCTAAAAGATTTTTATGATGATCTTATAAGATGTGAGATAGAAGAGGGGGGGGGGAAGGGGGAGAAACTCTGCTTTAAACATGTTACATAATCTGTCTTTTTACTTTTCTGTATTTTGAATAAAGAAATCCTACATCACTTGACGAGTAGTTTGGTTGGCAAATATGATTTCATCATGTTAATTTTCCTTTAAATATTTCTCTCTAGCCCTTTACAACCTGACATGGTTGGCTAGCCAGCTGGGATGTTGGTGAACACCTGGGGTGCACCTGGCTTGGGAAAGGTTAGGAGCTTGATGGGACCTGTTGGGAGTATGGCTAATATGTGGGTAGGGTAAGGTTGGACTACTTTCTAACTTGTTGAAGAGAAATGAAGTTTTGGAGGGCAAGTTCTCACATTGGGTGCTCAAAAAAGGATTAGCTTATGTGGATATAACTATGAATCTATAATGGATGTGGTGGAATACTTGCATCACAATTCACAAGTGTAACAAAATGCCAAGTTGGAAATGGATGGCTTTAGCAAAATGTTTTTGTTATTACTTAACATCTTTTTACAGTGAAAATGATAAATGCGCTTAATTATACACATTTAGTTGCATAGTTGGCAGACATATTTTTAGTTATTTTGGAGTGAAGAAGATCCTAATGAGTTTCCTTTTTAAGTGGAGTCTACTTATTTTAGAAAAAAAATTCTAAATTGTCTTCTTTAATTTTGAAATAATTGAATTTAACATCCACAATTATTAATTTTTATAATCATTTTTCAAATCTATTTTTAAGTGGTGAATTGTATTCAACATTCATCCTAGAGACAAATGTACTTAGTTTGATATGAAATTTTGTGGAAAAATCAAATATGGTGTGGAAGTTTTATAGTTTAAATTTGGGAGCAATTCAACTTTTATAATATTCCTTTTTATTTTCCTTTGTTTGGAGGTATTTCAATCATTTTTACATGATTTGCTTGTTCAATACTTGTAGAAAAACACATAACTACAATTTTTACATTTTTATCTTCCCATCAATATAATATAATGTTTACATTTTTTCTGAAGTTATGGAAAAAGGCCTTATGTAAATACAATTTATTACTTATGAATAGTTTAATAAGTTATTGCAAAAAATAATAATTATGAATATTAATTTCAAATGTTCTAAAATTGAAGATAATAATTTATACTTTTCCCTCTATTTAAATGAGATCATATGATTGATAATGAATCATCCATAAGATTATAAGTATCATATCTTAAAAGAAGATAAGAAAGTCTTTCATTTAATTAAGAACATTACTGCAAAATGCATGGCAAATAATAATTGATGAGAATTCATATTGTTTACTATCTAATTGCTTGGTGATATAGTAGAAGTGCAAATTAAGAGAGCAATTTAAGCTTTCTCACTATAGTAGGAGAAATTTTGTTCCTATACTCTCCCTTCTACTTGAGACCAAATAATGCTTGTGAATAAGATTTGTGATTCAATTATTTTAAAAATAGGATAAGACATAGTGTTTGCAACATTATGGAGAACGTCATCTACTATGATCTATGCAAAGTTGGTGAAACCCAATTGTTTTTGTTCATTCAAGTTTGAAATGTCAGTCTCTGATTGGATTGAGCCTATTAATCATAATTAACAAATACTGTGGTAGTGGATAGGATTATATGGGAATGATGGGAAATTCACAAGTGGATGATACAACCAAGGAGGCCCAGATTTTGTGTAGGGAAAAAGGATGGTTGAGCAACAAAAAGCTACTCAGAAGTCTTCACTTACAATCAGAAAAAGTAGACAAAAATATGGTTGTTGAATTTGATATTTAGTTGCAAAGGCTATTTAGGTTGTCCAGCCAAGAGAAGAGCTTGGCCTAGGTGGCGACACGTGACAAACAACTATCCTTCAAAACTTTACTTGAAATGAAACCACATTCATCAAAACTTTAAAAAAGACACACGTAAAACATGCCTCTACAAGCATCAAAAGGCCAAGCCTCTATTTTATGGATGCAATGCCTCCAACTTTCTTAACTTAGTTTTTTCTCATTTCTTTGTTTAATTTTATATTCGGCTTTTTAGGCTTAGAATTATCTCATTTACTCCTTTTTATACCTCAAATAAAATAAGTTATTATATAATAAAAAAGAGTTATATTTTATTGGTTATTTTTTATTAAAAATCGATTAATGTATAAAGTGATTGAATATTTATTAAAGATAATAGAAATAAACTTAAAAAAATAATTAAATTCATCCTTGATAGTTAGAGTGATTAATGAAGAAGAATAAAAAAGAAAATTCTTAAAATAATATACAAAAAGGAGCCAGAGATTTGTACCCAGATTAATGAGAAAGAATCTTTGAGATTTCAGACTGATATATTTCTTCCTTTACTTTAGACTTTTAGACTCTTTCCTGCTCGCTTTATCTTAAAAAATCAATTAAATCTGCATCAACCCATGTTTAATGTTAAGATATATTAGCTAAAAAAATAAAGAAGCAAAAACCCATCAAAATCAATTAATCCTGCATCAACCAATTTGACTCTCTGCTTGCCACATCTGACCAATATGCAAAATTTTATTGAACCCTATAATTCATCGTCTTTAACCATTTTACTGTAAACTATTGGCTCCACAACTCTCAAGGTCTATTAGACAGTGGTCCATGAAAATTTCTAGTAGACTACCATGTAAGCAACTTGGCCAATGAAAATAACTTGTTTGTACAATTTTATATAATTTTCTCAAGAGAGGAGAAACCAGCTTTTTCCCTTTATTTTTAATTTTGCTATTCAGGGACTGGCTAAACCATGGGTCTCCACAGAGGCGAAGACAAGGAGACCAAGGAAAGTCTCGACCGTCCCACAATTTTTTAATGTCTCTATATTTATGTGGAGAAAAATATAAATTATCACATTTGACTTTGTTGTATTTATATTTAGCATTTATAAATTATGAATTATTACAATTAATTTTATTTAATTTTAGATAAATAATAAATTATATTTACATAAAATCTTTTCTTATAATTTTAAAAGAAATTTATATACTATATTATATTAACATAAAAATAAAAACGTAAAGATTGCAGTAATAAACTTTTTCATTTACATTAGTTAGGAAAATCATACCAAAATAATAAAAACACTCTAAAAACAAGAAAAATTTAAAAAAATTATACACAAATTGAATCACTCTTAAATTTGAGATACAATATTTTCATATTATACTTAATTTTTTTATAAATTTTTATGTCAAATTGAACACATTTACTCTCTCAAATAACTCATAAAATAAATATTTGATATTAAATATAATTATCTCAAAGTTAAAACTATAATTTGTATTTTTTCCTTTTATGTATAATAATTTTATATTAATCCGCACACAATTTTAAAATTGTACATTGTATGCTTTATAAAATTTTAATAATTAATTCTCGAGAATTAAAAATCCTGATTTCCTGAAGCTATGTGCTTTTGGTTTTGTTTGCTGGTTTTATTTAAACTAACAGCATAACAACTGAACTAATAAAATAAAAAATCTACGAGTGTATATCAAAATAGGTAAGGAAAGAACGATTGAAGAAGAATATAAAAATTGTTTTAAATGGAAGTAATATGCTTTGAATTCAACCCTAAAAATAAGTCCAATTGTGAAGCAGATTTCATAATCAAAGAGTATCAGAAAGTTAGAACAGAGCTCTCTCGTCAAAGCAAATAACTTAATAATTTATACATGATTGTTCAATGCAAGACAGTAACTTTAACAAAATATTTTGAATGGCTAAACTTAGATCCACATATGCATACCCACAAATAGTTAGCTAAGCATGTGTTTATTTTGTGTAATGTTACTGATTTAAATGATCATATTACAAATTTTATATCACCATATTAAAATTTTGGATCTTTATTATTTTTAGGCCTTTTTTTTTAACAATCGTGATGAATATTAAAAAAAATCTAAAAATAAAAATGACTTTTCATGTATTTATAGTAAATTTGTGTCTGTTGACCAAATTAATTATTAGGTCATAAGAAATTTATTGATCTGCTGAAATTGTTTGTTGAGGTTATTTTGAGTGGCATGCTAACCGACAAACAAGGACACCGGCCAAGTCCTTTCCTTTGGCTCTCTCGTCCCTCAGTCTGTCTGTCACTTTCTTGCTTGCATATCAATCCAAAGAGATTTTGATTCTAATGGTTCCCCATTTAGGCATATAACTTACCCCACAAAACATTAATCAAATTTTTATAGTAAGTAGATTTGATTTGGCTTTGTTTTTTTGGCTTTGCTCCCCCAACGAAAGCCTCCAACTCCAGCCATTCTTTTTGCTGTACGAACTTACAAGACGTGTGTGGATGATTTCAACGGAGCTAGCTTATTTACGTTATAGTACCTTTATGTACACATATCTGGGTCTTAGACCAAAGCACACAGTGTTGGTGTTTTTTTTTTTTTAAATAATAAATTCTGGCTTTAAAAATTAAATCAACAACTATGTTTGTTTGAAATAAGAACTTAAAATATATTTTTTTAAAAGAAATATAACTTTTAAAATGTAGTTATATATTTTAAAATATAAGATTATATTTTTTGAAAATTAAACATTATATTTTTTAATTTATAAAATTGTGTCCGATGGACAAAAGTTTTCAAACTTTATAAATATTCCAAAGTTTTAAATTTTTCACAATGAATATACATTTATCAACACTTCTTCTTTACTTATCATTTTTTATTTTTCTTAAACACTTGCAACCATTACAAAAATTGCTTGAGGGAGACATATAGAAAACTTCAGTTTGCTTTTTTCAGATTTTCAAATTTTTGTTATATCTTGTAAGAAAAATCCATGTATTGCTCTAAAGCAAACTTCAATAATAAGTGGGGGCAAATATTTCCTCAAGGAAAATATTCTTCATATCTTAGAAGTTTTAACTCTTATCTCTAATTTTCTAACAATCTCAAAAATATATTCCTGCAACAATGGGTTTAGACTTTATCAAACAAGCAAATTTTGTTCTAAAGATGGAAATTTGGGATTGCAATTCTTAAAAGCTTTAAAACCAATAACTGCAGCAACATCATCAAGATTATTTCTCTATTGGGATTGATTATTACAACAAAAATTAAATCAAAACATGAATATGGTAGCTTTGACCACATCTTTGTCCAACAACAGATAGGGTTGCGATGCTTGCTTTAGGATCTAATATGGTAATGATTTGAAATGGTGTCACAACAATAATCCTTCAATCTTCATAGTGGCCACCAATTTTTGTCCCCCAAACCTACACTTTTCCGATTGACAACTGAGAAAAGTGTTACGAAAAAGAACGAAGTCCACATGTTATGATTCTCACAATAATTTTGAGATAAATCTTTCATTTTATTTGATTTATATATGTATGTGTTTATTTGTTGGTAGTCATTTGCATATGTCCACTATTTAAAAATTGCGTGTTCCATGAAAATGGTTGTTTGACGTAATAACATGGGTGTTTTCAAATCTATTATTAACATATAAATTATTGCTATTTAATGAAATTGAAAGACATATTTTAAAAAGTTTAATAGTGTCTATTTTTCCTCTTTATTGTTATAAATGATTAAAGTTATAAGGCACAAATGTATTATAGTTTTCATATATATAATTATGTTTTATGATTCTCGATAACAGTATAAATCTTACTTGAAAAATTAGCTAATCCGGGCATTATTCATTTACATTGAAGATAAAAAGAGTTTCAAACATTTCCATTTGTTGAATGTACACCAGAATTTCAAGAAAGGTGCAAGTCAATATGGAGTGCAAAAGAGAAGATAATAAGAAATTCTTGAAAGAGGTTACCCGATTATGTACGAGTACAAATATCTATTCATTTTGATAAATATCTATTCATTTTTTAATGGAGTAAAGTATGAAATTATGATTTACTTTGCTTTAATTCATCAGAAGTTTATCTAATTTTGCAAGAATTAAATGTTTTTTACAAGAAAAATATTTCATTTGTCATATGATTGATAATATCTAGTGAAGGCTATTTAAATAGTTGGCTAGACATGGTAAACATAAATGAGATGTATAATGATATAATTAATATTAAAATGAAGCATAGAATTGAATTGATTTAATATGGCCTAAAGTGATGGCACCTGTACAGCATCATATAAAAGTTTTACTTTTATATTTATGTCCCTTACTATAAGCATAAGACAATTATATGTGAAATGAATTATATTTTTTGTTGGGATAGAATTGGTTTTGTATGAATGTCAAGAGACATATTACTTTCAAATGTTGGATTTTGATAAAAGGTAAATGCTATCTTGGACATAAAATAGTGGAGGTTTCTCCTTAAGTTGTCTTATTATTTTGGGAAATAATAAAAAGTAAATGTTATCTTAGACAAGAAATAGTGGGAGTTTATCTTTGAGATGCCTCTTTATTTAAGAAAGTATTAATCTTAGAAACTTAGTGAAAATTTGTTGAAAATTGTCTGTAAATTAAGGAAGACTTATAAATGTTCCCCTTATGATTGTTTCACACAAATTTTTAAATGATGATGATCATTTTATATGCTACATAATATGAATTATATTGGTGCTTGTTTTGGTTGACAAAAGATACACTAATAATCCAAGCATAGTGTAGAACATTAGAATATTATATCAAGGATTTTAGAGATTTAAAGTAGACCAAAATCGATTTTATTCTTCGATTTATTTGGCTATATTATGAGAATACACTGGGGAATTAGATACTAGTGTATGAAGTGATATCTACTATTGATAAATGAGTTTCTTGAATAAGAAAAAAATCAAAATATTTATGAGAAAACTAATCCAATTTGGAGTGATATACTGTTAGTGAAAGAATTTATTGGATGATCAAGAAAAAAAAATTGTGTATGAGAAAACCAATCTATTTTAAAGTGATATCCACTATCAATGGAGAAGTTTCTTGGATGCTTAAAAAACAAAATGTCAAGAAAAAGGATGGATGGATTAAAAATTATTGTGAGACAATAAATTTATAATTTGATCCAATGCATCCAACGTCAAACCAAGTTTATGGTTAAACTACTTTGCAAAAAGGTTGATAAATTATACCTATAATGGTAAGGCAAGGACTTAAAAGTCTAAGATTAAAACAAGTTAAAAAACTTGGTTGATCAACTTACGAAACTACTGAGAAGAGAGATGGTTCAGATGGCATCATGTGAAATAGGGCTAAAACCTAATACTTTAATCATAAAAATAATAACCTAACCTCTTACTAGAATTTTAGTCAAAAGGTTTAAATGGTGAAAAACAAATTTCTGAATGTGACCTGTTGATATTGACATATGTGAGTCTTAAGAAATAAATTCAATATTGTCTGTTATTGGATTAGAGGATGAGCTATGCTATTAATGGAAATCTAAGACATTATTGTGTGTTTATAGTAATGGAGAATATATTATAGACATTTCACCTATTTAAATTAAGAATTAGTGTCGTTTCTTACGAGAGTCTAGAGAGTTTATGAACTAGGAATAAGCACACAGACATAATAGTGCTAAAAATAATTATTTTCTCATCAAAACAGGAGATTGGTATATGTACAACATTTTTCGATTTTGTCGCAAAGACTAATTAGATTAATCTATGCAACTATGGATTCTAATAGAATTTTGAGGTGTTGGTACTAAGTAAGGTTTAATTCGAACATCTATACCCATGTATACTAATCTCATTTGCATGGTTGCAAATTGTTTATGAATTTTTGTTTTTCAAACAATGTGAGGGATTGTTAGTGCTTGTTTTACAAGACAATAAATTCTCATTTTAAAAATTAAACTAACAGTTGTGTTTGCTTGAAACCGAAATTTGAAATGTGTCTTTTGCAAATAAATGTGACTTTTGAAATATAAAGTTATGTTTTTTGAAATGTAAAATTGTGTCTCTTGAAAATTAAACATTGTGTTTTTTTAATTTATAAAATTATGTCCAGTGGACAAAACTTTTCAAACTCTATAAATATTCCAAAGTTTTAGACTTTTCATAATTAATATGCAACTATCAAGACTTTTTCTTTATTTATCATTTTCTATTTCTCTCAAAACACTTGCAACTATTACAAAAATTGTTTCAAGGAGAAATATAGAAAAAAAAACTTCAGTTTACTTTCTGCAGTTTTTCAAATTTTTGTTGTATTCTAGAAGGAGAATTTGAAGCAAACTTGAATACTATCAACACGTCTTCTTTACTCATCGTTTTCTATTTCTCTCAAATACTTGCAATTATTACAAAAATTGTTTCAAGAAGAAATATAGGAATAAAAACTTTAGTTTGCTTTCTATAATTTTTCAAATTTTGGTTATATCACGAGACGAGAATTCACATATTACTTAAAAGCAAACTTGAATAATAAGTGAAAGCAAATATTTCTTTAAGGAAAGTGTTCTTCATGTTTCTAAAATTATGACTCCTATCCCTAATTCTCCAATGTATATACTGGCCTCTATATATAACTCAAGCAAAATACATGAATGTTGCATTTGTCTTGATGGAAAATATATTTTTTATAGTGACTAATCTTATTTATTTGTATTTTTAGTTATAAAATATTCAGATAACTAAAATATTCTATTTATTCAATGTTATATGTAGAAAGTATAATAAAAAAAATATCCACTACTTTAAAAAGGAAGTTGTTTTCCTACTCTACTATGATACCATGCATTATTTTGTTAGCTTAAATGCAATTTTAGTCCCTATAAAATATAATTATGCTATTTTGGTCATTCCAATTTAAAATATTTAATTTTAATTTTTCAAATATTTCAATTAGTTTAATTTTAGTCTTTCTATTAGACTTTTATCTAATTGCTAATAGAAAAGTTAATATAGAATCAAGTGAAGTGTATTATCTACTAAGATATGCCGTTATATCTTAATTAATGTATGCATATTGATTATTATCTTCTTCTTTCCTCAAATTTTTTTTTATTTTGCATGTGTAAAAAAGTAATATCACATCATTAATCATTATATATATCTAAATTATAATATAAAAAATATTTTTAAATTAAGAGAATCAAAATTACATTTAAACCTATTTTGTTCATAAAGGATACAAACGACATAAAAATTCTTTACTTATATATCAACAATGAAGTTTTTCTATGAAAAATGTTTTCTAACAAAATATATACAATATATAGACATCTTTAATGATATAGTGGCATTTGATATTATCTTTTGAATTTTTCTTTATTCAGTATCTTATATTGGAATTTAAGATATTGTGTGTATTAAAGTGCTTGTAATCTGCCATTACATTGTGTGCGTACAAAGAGAGACACAATACTTCTAATTCCTTGCGACAACACGTGTTAAAAATGAGAATGAAAATATCTGGTTCCAAACAAAGTCCATAGAGTTCAAGAAGGCCCCTATTCCGCACCTCTCATTTTACCATTATATACTATAAAATTTCATTTATACGAAAAAACTTGTTGTCGCTGATTCATTGTGGCATTGTCAAAATGAGAATCAAAATATTTGGTTCCATCAAAATCCGAAGTACTAATTAATTAGGGTCACTAATATATTGTGCCCATAGATTTGTCTTTTTCAAACAAAAACGCTTTTGTTTTCCGTTGCAACCGTTGGTTTTTAGTTTTGATTCAAACTTCAAAGGCAAGAATCAGATACTGAGCTGCAACAACCATGCATGCATGAGCGGTGAATATTTTGTCAAATGTTAAAAGGTGACAGAGAAATTGGATCAAAAGGACAAAGAAAATGAGTGATGAGAGGCATTTAATGTTGTAAGTTATGTCAAGCTGTCAAAAAGAAAGGATTCTTAAAAAAAAAAGGAGTGGGAACAATTGTTTTTGCATGTTTTGTTGTTTGTCAAAAGTGCTTAAATTTCTTAATTTCTTCAATTTGGGTCTAAAAATTCGCACTTTGTTTGAAAAAAAAAGGGTCCAAAGATGTGGGAAAGGGAATGACAGATTATGAATCGTGAGTTCAGAATCTTTGAATGAACAAAGAACAAATTCCATTATTCTGTATATATTGAGCTTTAACGCACCCACCTTTCAAGAATAATATACAAGGCAAGCAGCTTCTTGTTATGCATGGAAGGGAATCATATTCCAAATGATATATAACTTGACGTAGTTTGCCAATTCAATCAATTTACTTCTATTTCATATTCTTCTTCTTCTTATTCTTCTTTTTTTTTTTTTAATTTTTTTTCAAGGATATGGGAGTGAGAATGGAATTAAGAACTCTTACGGACCTGCAAACTTGCTATTAGAGTAGTTTGACATTTGTTATGTACATATCCATTTGAAATGTTTCTGAGTAATTGGAAAAAGGCCATATTATATTATATATTATATATGCATAAAATATCTGAGGTTAATATTTTAACCATATCAATTACAAAAACGTTGTGTATGCTATAGCTTAGAATGTTTTTCAGTCCATTTGGAGAAATCTTATATTAGATAAAGAAAAAAATCAAGATCTTTACCCATAAATACAAACTTAATTATATTTTTTTTTCTTTTATATATTCGTATAGATAATTCTTTTCATTAGTAATGATAACATCACAACTAAAGGGAGAAATGAAAAATATATATTTAATTAAGAATATTAGATGATCAATTATAGCAAATCAATCAATTAACAAGGAAATACCTCATTTTATTTGTTAGAATGGGCTATAATAATATTTTTTTAATTAAACACACTTTTTAACTGCTCATCCATGAAGTTTATATCAACTTCGCTTTGAAGATAATTTTAATATTGATTTGATCATTTATTGATGTAAAAATACTTTAAATTATTCATAAATATTAAGAGAGACATATTTAGAATAATTTTATATCGATCAAACTGATGCTGAAATTTATTTTAAGCATGAAATTAATACAAAAAAGAGTTTTTAGTCTTGATTTTGTTTGGGCCAAGTAAGTTAATTGGTTTTATCAACCATTCACGGAGCAATATTCTTCTTCTTCTATTTTGGGTCATTCAAGCAAATCTTCTACCCTCATACTGAAAGGCTCAGGCTCAAAGTAGGCTGCATGGCCCATGTTAAGATGTGGGCCGTTTATGATGTCGTTTTATGACTTGTACTAGTGTACACTGGGCTGGAAAGGCAGGCCTTAGGACCCAGTTTTTATTTGTAGAGAGGTTTTAATCTGGTGTGATGAGTCCATCTTATCATAGCACACCATCAATCGACGGTCATAATAGCAGGGCGGTTTGACATCCCGTACCGTCAGATCTGCATAACGTTTCTGAGCACGAGGGCAATTCAGCGACAGTTTCTCGCTCACTCTGTTGCCGCTCAAAATTCTATTCTTTGTTACTAACTTCCGCAGAGAGAGGACGACGAAGTAAATCTTCTAGTATTCTCTGGAGTCCACTTTGTTCTGGTAATCACTTCCAGTGTCTGTTTGGTTGCCAAGAAAATATATGCACAAGATAAACAAATTTTTTTTACTGTCATTGCAGTGGATGTTTACTAGTATAATGCTTACCGCGGTTGCCAACATTTCATTATTTTTCTATATTTCTCCATAGTTAATCACTTCTTGGTTGTATATATTTACGCAATATGGTTATAGGTTTAACGTTTATGAGTGACTTGGAACTGTAAATTTGCAGCTGCGTTCAGCTGATAAAGTCATGGATGCTGCTGAGGACTTCTTACTTGTTCAAGAAGTAGCTAAAGATGATCCTTTTTACGATAAAAAGGAGGTAAGGTGGCTTTCATTTTACCAATTAAATTTAATTGTTAGTTGCTTTCACTCTGCTGCTGATTCATTTTCATTTCTACTCAGACATTACTGCAAAGTAAGGGTTTTAGCCCCAAGGAACGGGTTTATATCCAGAACCTTTCAAATGCCAATTGGATGAGTACTGTAAATGTAATGCTTCAGGTTGCAAGAGTCATACAGTTGAACGAGGTAACTTGATTTTCTGCTCTTGATTTAATTTGTATTACTCTAATGCATATCTAGTTTTATATTACAAGGATGCTTTGGCATAAAGGTGGCCTATACGGCTTTACCTTATTGGAATTTGTCCTGTAAACCAGGTGTTGAAACTTCTCTGTACAGTTCTGTTAACAGAGACACAGAAAGAATGTAAAGCCACAGCCCCCAAAATGGTTAAGGCTGCCAAGTATATATATTAATAAATTAGGTTTACAAAAGAGTAAGAAAGAGACTAAAACATCCTTAATAGAAAACTACCCTTTTACGTAACACTTCCCCTCAAGCTAGAACATATATGTTACTCACGCCCAACTTGTTACAAATATTATTGACTCTATTCCTATTAAGTGTTTTAGTGAAAACATTAGCTAGCTGTTTTCCAGTCCTAACATGTTTTGTAGAGATGAGACCTTGTTGAATTTTTCTCTAATGAAATGACAATCAGCCTTTGTATGCTTGGTTCTTTCATGAAATACTGGATTTGAAGCAATATGGATAGCAGTTTGATTATCACACCATAGATTCATAGGCAAAGGCTGTTTGAAACCGATTTCATTGATGAGTTGGTGCAACCATAAGAGCTCACAAGTGGTTTGTGCCATTGCACTGTACTCAGATTCTGGACTTGATCTCGCTACAACACTTTGCTTCTTACTCTTCCAAGAGATTAGATTGCCACAAACAAAAACACAATAACCTGTAGTTGATCTTCTATCTAGTGGTGATCTTGCCCAAAATGCATCAAAAAAATCTTCCACTCTACAATGAACATGATCACTATAGAGTATACGATGTCTTAGGGTCTCAATATGCATATTATAGCTTCCCAATGGGTAGTTCTAGGTGATGACATAAACTAGCTTACCACACAGAGAAAAAAAAATGTCTAGACTCTAGACGAGTTACTGTGAGATAATTTAGTTTACCAACAATCTTTCTCTATCTTTTTGCATCTTCAAATATATCACCATCATCCATTGTGAGTTTCACATTTGGAACCTTTAGCATTTCAGAAGGCTTGGTTCCAAGCATGCCAACATCAGAAAGAAGATCTAGAATATACTTTCTCTGTAATAGAAAAATACCCATCTCACTCCTGGACACTTCAATGCGTAGAAAATACTTCAGTTTTCCAAGATCCTTGGTTTGGAATTTAGATTGAAGAAAGCTCTTAAGGTTTGAAATACCAATAGCATCACTCCTTGTTATTACAATATCATCAACATACACCACTAAAAGAATACAACCATTACTAGCCTGTCTAAAGAACATTGAATGATCATAACTACTCCTTTTCAACCCAAAATCAAGGACAACAACACTAAACCTCTCGAACCAAGCATGAGGAGATTGTTTCAAACCATATAGAGACTTTTAAGTCGACATACTTTCCCACACTCCCCCTGAGCCACAAATCCAAGCGGTTGCTCTATATACACTTCTTCTTGTAGATCACCATGAAGAAATGCATTCTTTACATCTAACTGATGAAGTGGCCAATGATTAGTAGCTGTCAAAGAAATAAACAATCTGATAGAAGCAAGTTTAGCAACAGGAGAAAAAGTTTCTGAGTAGTCAACTCCATAGGTTTGAGCATACCCCTTTGCCACCAAACAAGCCTTTAAGTGTGCAACAGGTACCATCTTGATTCATTTTAATGGTACAAATCCACTTGCATCCTATAACTTCTTAAGATCCCAAGTATGATTTTGCTCCAAAGCTAACATCTCCTTTGCCATAGCATACCCTTCGTGGATCAAAGCCTCAGAGACAAATTGGGGAACAACCATAGAATCGAGAGTAACAATAAAAGATCTAGATGAAGAAGAGAGATGGTCATATGAAACAAATGAAGAAATAGGATAGGTGCAATTGCGTTTATCTTTTCAATGTACAATGGGAAGGTCAAGAGTTGGATCTTGAGAGGAATGAGCATATAGAGGCAATCAATCTGGTCTTGTAATTGATGAGTCTTGTATGTTCATTGGTGCAACCTTGGAAGTCACTTCTAATTGCTTAGAACTATACCTTTGTAATCGTTGTCTGGAGGTCTCAAAAACAAATGGAGACAAGTCATTGTGAATGATGAGATGCTGGACTCAATAAATTAAGAAGTCATCATCAAGATTAGAAAAAAAAGCATGACTCACCAAAGAAGCAAGTGGACTTAAAGAAGGTGACATCTGCAGATACTAGGTACTGACCTAGATCTAGGGAGTAACATCGACATCCTTTCTGAAAACAAGAGTAGCCAAGAAAGATGCATTTTAGTGAGCAAGGATCTAATTTTGACACTTGTGGCCTAACATCTTGAATGAAACAAGTACAACCAAATATGCATGGGGAAAGAGGAAATAATGATTGGGTGGGAAATAATAAGGAGTGAGGAATTTGATTATTTAACACAAATGAAGGCATTCAATTAATCAAAAAACAGGCAGTAGGATCAGACCAAAACTCTTTACAAACTTTCATGGAAAATAAGAGAGCCCTAGCAACCTCCATTAAATGATGGTTTTTTCTTTTTGCAACCTCATTTTGTTAAGGCATAACAACACAATATGATAGATGAATCATGTCATTTTCTATCATATAAGTGCAAAAGGAAGTAGAAAAATATTCTTTTGCATTATTACTCTGCAAAATTTCAACAACGGTATTGAATTGAGTTTTGATCTCATAACAGAAAGCATAAAATCTTGAAAATAATTTAGCACAACTTTTCATTAAATAAAGCCAAGTAGTATGAGAATAATCATCCACAAAGGTAACAAAATACCAAAAACCATTCTTAGAAGTAACATGACAAGGATCCCATATATCAAAATGAACTAACTCAAAAGGGGACGCAACCCGTTTAATTATCCTATGAGAATACGAAACTCTATGAATGGTTTTTAAATTAGCTACGATATTCAAACTAGGGCATAGTGTTTTTAAACTCCGCAATGAAGGATGATCCAAACGACAATGAATTTGGAGAGGGGATACAAAACTGGAACAAGCAACCGGACGTGATACTAGTAAGGATGTGCACTCAAGAACATACAAGTCATTTGACTCACAACCTCTACCAATGATCTTCTTCGTCCCAAGTCCTTGAAAGAGACAATAGTCAGGAAAGAAAAGAACATAACAATTCAAAGCATGGGTTATCTTGCTAACAAACATCAAATTAAATGGAATTGTTTCAAATACAAAACGGAGGGCAAAGAAATGGAAGATGTAGGATATGCAGTGCCACTCCCAACAATTGGGGTGGTAAAACCATTGGCTAGAGTTACAATAGGTAGTAGAGATGAAAGTTCAAATGAAAAGAGATTACCTTTGTCTCCCATCATATGATTTGTCGCACTTGAATCAATGACCCAATTGTGGGATGAAGGGGTAAGAAATGCAATGGGGTTACCTGTTTGTGCCACAGTGATAGTGGGAGATGGAGTTGCCAATTAAGAAGCTTGGAACTGAGTGTATAGGGAAAATTCTTCACGTGACATAACCACTGTCTTAGTCTCAAGTACAGCCTTGGAATGTTCATTAGCAGTGGCGTGAGCAAATTTCTGTTGATGGACCCATTTTCCTTGAAGTATAAAACAAAATCTTTTTATATGTCCAGGTTCCTTACAGTAATTACATATCAGGGGATTACCTTCATCTCTTCCTCCACCTTGGCCTCCTTTAATATTTTCTCCCTTAGAGTTGTATCCAACCAATGCAGAGGAATCACTAGAAACCACACTTCCTTTTGATAAATCTCAAGTAACATGCAGTAGCTTATCTGAGACCTTGCTGTACTAAATTCAGCCCTCAAACCAGATAAAAAACACATTACAGCCAATTGTTCTCTTTGTGGTTGCATATCTGACACATTACTAGTGATAGGCAGCAATGTATTCACAATTTCATATAATCGCTTAAATTCAGTGAAGTACTCAATCAAAATCCTCCTTTTGCTCAGCACGATAAAAATCTTGGGGGACTTCATAGAGATGAGATAAATCTTGTTTTCCTGAATACAATGACTCTAGATAATTCCACAATTCCTTCACTATGTTACAGTAAGTTGTGATATCATCTATTCTTGTCTCCAAAGTTCGCTGAATCATAGAATACAATCTCTTATCATCTCTCCTCCACTTTTTTTTTTCTTAGTCGCATCATCAAGTGGGTCATCAGTAATATGATTTTCCAAATCAACACCAATAAGATAATCTTCAACAGCCTTTTTCCGTTGGGGATAATTTTTTCTGTCTAATTTTCTATCTGTAATTTTAATGGGTGCAGGGACAATTTGAGCAATCATTGATGTTGATCGATAGGGAAGTGACCCAAGAATTGGGTCTGGACCAGGGTAAGACCCCGAGGATTGGGTCTGGACCAGGGCATGACCAAGCCCAAAATAACCCAAGTCTATTCTAGAAGACTCAGGACTAATAAGGCAGAGAGCATGCGTTTTGGTGAGAAGGAGAAGGATGATTAAAAACATGCTTTCTGGTGAGGTAGGAGTGAGGTAGCAGGGGTAACAGATTGCATGCTTTATGGTGGGATAGGATGAGTTGGCATAACTGAATATATGCTAGAATGCATGCTTGGGTCTGATAGAAGTTAGTGGGGAGAATCTATAAAGAGAGGGGGAAGGGGAAGAGCCGAGTTTTCCTTAGTTTAGTTTTCTGTATTTTGGCTGTGCCAAAGGAACCCTTCTGGGTTGGAGAGAGCAGAGCTCTTGTAATCTTTCTTTTTCTGTCATTTCCTTCTAATCCAAATCAGAATTATTCAGTAAATTCCCTGTTCTTCTCTTTCTATCCTACTTCAG